>BRDA01021568.1:0-25931 GCA_036984385.1 Crenuchus spilurus
ATTGACATTTGCCATCTCCACATCATTGCATTCAGTTTTTATTCACAATTTGTTTAGTGTCCCAACTTTTTTGGAATCCGGTTTGTAAAAAATAATCATATTCAGTTTTTTTTAACACTGTTTTGTTTACTAAATAATTACATATGTATTTATTCATAGTTTGGATGACTTAAGTATTAATCTATAATGCAGAACATTTTTAAATCATGAAAAACCACTGAATGTCCAGAAGCTGTGTCCACACTTTTGACCTGTACTGTATCTGTTTATCTATCTGTCAGTATATACAAAAGTTACAATATTGTGAACAAAGTTAATGTGTTCATAATTTCATTCAAAATGGTAAACGATCATAAATTTTATATTCAATAAATGTAATGATACTGTACATTTCAGGCCTTTTGAATATTAATTTACTACAAATGAAATATTCTAATTATTTATGTGGCCGTTTAAATTAAAATAGAAGTTTTCAATATTCTATGTTTTGAAATGCACTAGTTTACAGGCATAAATGATTCGTTACATTGTGAAAGGGACATTCTCAGTGTTGAAGTGATGCGGTAACATTTTTGCTAAGACTGTTTCAGGAGAGAGTCCTCACACAAGGCATAACACGGCAAAGATGTCTACTCCAGATCGATTATACAGCATGTGCTTGAGCCAGATCTATTATTCATGAAGTGAAAAGTGTGAAAAGCCATTTATAATGTCAAAACATTTCCCCAAATTCGGACTTGTATTGTTATCTTAATTGAAAAAAGTATTAAGGTTGTGGAGTCAAAAACATGCACACTGATGAAAATGTTTGTTCATACATCCTTGCCGAAGGAAAGAGAGCTGTAGACCCGGCTGTGGTCAGGACCAGTCTTTATTAAGATTAATGAACAGTTTGACATTTTTAGTCCTCTGCATGAGATCGATGAATGTAATACTTGCAGGGACCAATAGGGAGCATCACACACACACCAACACACACATACACACACATTGAGCAAACACACAGACTGGCCAGGGGGTGCATGTTAAATGTCCAAGTGGTAATCAATGCAGAGAAATTAGCTATTGATTGTGTATAGTTCTGTAATAGGTAACCTATGGGGTTTGCTCTTTCAGAAAATTCAGATGCACCCTCTGTGGGAATAAAAGCATAATAACTCTGTCTGGCTATGAATGAGGCTGTGAACGTGGAGGCCTGCAGGACTTCTCAGGTCAAGCTGTAATTAGTATAGAGGGCATAAAGATAGGGCAAACAAATATTGATGTTTGTATGAGATACAAAGTTCATTACATTCTTTACGAGCAATTGGACTCTACTTGGTTTCCCATAAATATGATATACCTTAGATTCTATGCTTGCATTTACATTTTTTTCCATTTAGCAGAGTTACTTCCAGTGTAAACACAGGAAAGTCCATTTGTCTAAGCTTGTACGCATCTGCTTGTTCATATAGAGTTTGTGCTCATTTGCTGCAGTAAGAGCCTCTACTCTTTGCGCTTTGCTGCAGATGTTGGAACATTACAATGAGAATGTGATTGCATTCATCCACAAGAGCATTAGTGAGCTTAGCTGCTGACGGGAGATGGGTAGTTTTAGATCATTAGCTGGAAAAGAGCGCCATCACAACATAGTTCCTCTTCTCCAAAAAACAATGCTGCATGCTGACTTTAGGTTTGGGAGTTTCTATGTTCTCCCCATCACTGCGTGGGTTTCCTTCAGGGTCTCGGTTTCCACCCACAGTCCAAAAACCAGGGGAGTTCATTGGGTGAATTGGGTACTCTAAAAATTGGGGGCAGCCCTGGCCTAATGGTTAAGGATCTGGTCTGGTGACCTGAAGGTCGCCGGTTCGATCTCCAGTCAGGTCACGACTGAAGTGGGCACAGTCCTGGGCACAGCTCTGTGTGCAGTGAACCATATAGGGGACTCACCGTCATCTTGACCAGAGGATGATGGATGGATGGATGGATGGATAGATGGACTTTAGGTTTGTGTGCAGATGCTGCATTGTGCCATTCTTTTAGCAATGTTTTCCAATGGAAATCATGCAAACTAAGCATATGCTGTTGGATACGTCTTAAAGTCGCTGAATTTATTAATAACATTTTTGATACATAAATACAGTTATTGATGCAGATAATAAATTCCTGCAATTCTACATTTATGTAGACGTTAGTTTCAGACTAAACTTATCTTACACTCTATGGGCAAAAACATTCATTGTTCTGAAATCAAGGGTGTTAAAAGAGTTTATCCTACTTTTGTTGGAGGAACTGTCTCTACTGTCCAGGAAAGACTTTCTACTTGATTTTGGAGCATTGCTGTGAGGATTTGATTACATTCATTGACGTTAGAGGTCAGGATGTTGGATGATCACCTCTCCAACTCATCCACTACTCATCCCAAAAGTACTGTATTGAATAGAGTTTCACTGCTCCATAGCACAATCCTGGGCAGCTTTATACCCCTCTAGCCCACCTGGCATTAGACATGATGCCAGTATGTTCATGGTTAGTCCTGTTCTTTTGGCAGTACATCTCTACAGGGACTAGACAAGCTGTGTTTGTACATCTGTGTCAACGTAAAGATGCTGAATGCATTCATTAGAAAGCATGTCCACAAACATTTGGTCATATAGTGTATCTAACATGTGATCCAGCTAGTTAAGGACTGAAGTAGTTTGTGTGAAGAGAGACAGATTGTGGTTGGCGATTATGCAGCAAGGTTGGTGAGCATTGTTAAGGGAATGAAATGAAGCAGTGAACAAGTGAATGTTACACTTATATTGCACCTTTCTAACACTCATGGATGCTTTACAATCAACACAATCCATTTACACACTTAGAACTCAACCACATACTGTACAAGTGGCAGCCAATCACGTACAGCATCTCAACTGGAAGCATCCGTCCAAATGGAGGATGGCATCGAGCACTACAGGCATCTCCCAAGACATAGTGACAACCCGTATCTGGACATACATACACACAGCAGGGTCATTTAGAGTAGCCAATTCACCTAATCTCCATGTCCTGAAGGAAAACCAAGGAGACACGGGGACAACGTGGAAACTCCACCCAGATGGGGATCTGAACCCAAGACCCCAGTACTGAGAGGCGAGCGTGCTAACCACTAAGCCACCGTGCCACCTGTAATGCAGAAACGGTGCTGAACACTGGTTCTCCAGGCCTGAATGTGAAAGCTCTGGAGATGAATTATATGAAGAGAAAAGTGTCCCCTCCTTCAGCCTAAAGGATTTACCGCATTACTTATTAGCCACTTTGATAGAGTTGCAGTTTCTAGGTAGAAGACTGAACCTCCAGTACATTTTGGGAGGGCCGTCATAAATCAAGTTGCAGATAAGCCTTTCTTCATCCACTTAATGCTGGATCCCTCTACCTTAAGATCATTACAGTAAAACAGTGACAAATGTGATTGATTAAAATGGCGCCAGGCGACGTGAGGTAAATCACACTAAGTGATGTGACACCGCAGTTCCCCATATCATATTTCTGTCAGGACAATGATGGTAAAAAGCGTTGTCACTGCATGATATCTGACAACACAAGCCATCCGCCGCAATACGAGACCAGATTTACGGCCGGGTTTTAGTGGGCCGCGAAGGAGGAGTGTAAAAAAAGAAAACGAAGCCGTTTTTGTGCATTGTCACTTTTCAAGCACCTGTAAATTTCATTAAGGGGGACATTTCAGCTTCCTGCCAGCTGTGAAGGTATTTACCACTCGTGCTGGATCTTAGTACACTATCCAACACTCTGGCAGTGCAGTGCTTGACTTGTTTAAATGGCGGCTGTCTCGTATTAACTGATATCATTTACCTTTTGTTACTACCAGAGGAAGATATAAGATTTACTGCTTCTCTATAAGAACAACAAGCAGCCGTGACAAAGCTGTAGTTTTATATCTTTATTAAGTTTGTGGTAGTGTAAATGTTAAAGAGTCTGCCAAATAGATAATGCAGTTAAAAAGATCAGTAGTGTACAAGAAGAAATGGTAAATGCTGTGTGAGATGACGATGTAAGGGCCCCGGGCTAAGATGCTGACACTATGATCAGAGGATCGCAAGTTTGAATCTCGGTCATGCTGTTTGCCATCAACAGCCAGGACCCAAGAGAGCAAAATTAGTAGTGCTCTCTTTGGGTGGGTAGATGGCGCTCTCACCTTCCCAATGTCTGCTGGCTCAGCCGTCTACTGATTGGTCCATTCAAAACTAGAGGCACTGTAATTTCTTCAGAGCACGTTGGTTCCCCAAGGACGGTGTATCAGCGGTAGTTCGAAAAGAGGCGGTGGCTGTATCGGACACAACGGAGGAGGCGTGTGCATGTCTTCACTCTCCTAGAGTCAGGGACAGTGCAAAGTGATCGGGAGAGTCACTAATGGGTTGGGTTAAATATAAGATTTGTCCTATCTTGCTCAGTCACATCCTTGTAGACAACAGTAGAACTGAACAGCTTTATTGTCCATTCAATCAATCAATCAATCAATCAAAATTTATTTATATTGCGCTTTTTACAACAGGCGTTGTCACAAAGCAGCTTTACATAATTAGTATAAAAAATTTGAATCTAAGCCCGATGTGAGCAAGCCGAAGGCAACAGTGGCAAGGAAAAACTCCCTCAAGGCTGGAGGAAGAAACCTTGGGAGGAACCAGACTCACAAAGGGGATCCGTCCTCCTCTGATCAAACTACTGATAGAGATTTACATCCTTAGTTAAATCTGACATTGTGCTATAGTATAAAACAACAATGATATTAATAATAGTGATCATTGCATCCATATTGGGTATCATAATTAAAATGCAGTAGCATTAGAGCTTCAGTCCGATCATTGTTAGTAGTAGATGTAAGTGAGCAGCAGTTCTGGTGTCAACCTCAGGAAAACCATCCTGTCTTGTCCATCTGGTTTGAATTGAAAATGACATTTTTTGCTGCATTAATTCTGTTTCTGATAACATTTGAAGTATTTGATTTTGGTTGTTGAAAACCTAGTCTAGCACATTCAGAGTCAAAGAACAGCGTATTTTACAATTTGTTAATCTTTGCATTTGAACGTTATAGGAGAAGACAAAATGTCTAAACTTTTAAGTTAATATGAAGACATTTTAGAGCAAAACCTATTTCCATTCAACCTGAAGTGGCCATACAATGTGAAGGGTATCTCCTATATTCAAATGATGGAAAACAAAAATGAGAAAAATGGAGATACATGGTTGTCATAGGTCAATGATAATATGAACAGATATATCTCAAAAATCCTATTGATGAACTTCCCTCACAACATAATATAAAGCATTCAGGGTTAGTTTTCAGCTTCTGTTTACTATTTTAACTTGCCAACCATAGTCCACTGTAACAAAGTGTCCAAAACCACTTTTTCTCCTTTACATCAGTCATGTGGATATCTTTGCAGGATCTCTGTGGAGAATCAAGTGATGAAGGAGTGCAAGCTGCTTCATCTGAATGTGCAAATGAAACCTGACCAGCTCAGCAGGGGTTAATATAACCCTCCACATTAATCAGGAGGTGTCTCACTTCAGACGGGCGTTAATGTAGAGTACTGGTGGAGGTTGTTGTTGTTTTTGCGATTGTCATTAGTATTATTATTAAAGTATTAGCACAGTAATATTGATTACCTGCTTATTCTCTTTATTGCTGTTCAGGTTCTATATGATAATATATTAGTTCACCATGTACAACCATATGCACAGATAAAGTTACATATTTGTTGAGTTTTTATAAGCGAAAAGGAGTTAGCATATCTTATACAGGGAAAAACCTAAATATGACATTTTTGTGTGATTTTTAGGGCAGTTTGTGTTTTCCACATGTATGTTTTCTATGTTATATACAGCATAAATAAACAAACTGTACATTAACATGTGCAGATTTGTCCTCTGTAAAGGATGTGTTAACTTCAGACCAATAAAACGGGGGTGCCCAGGCGTTTGCATACTTCTGTAAATGATCTGCTCAGAGGGCAATGTTCATTTTATGGCTGATTGCTGTTTTCTGCTATAGCTCTCACAATTAACAATCAGTGTTTTTTATTATTTCTTTTATAATTTGGGGCCTGGCTGCGGCAGGGGGAAAATTTGGGAGAAAAATTGAATTTGGAAAAATTCTGCATGCTCAACAGCTGAGCCTCGTTTTTTTAGCAAGCGATGCCATAGAACAACACTGAAAAAGCAATGCATTTAAAGAAACCCATTAGCCTAGTTTCTCACAAAAAATACCATATGTGTCCACCATGTATGCCTTTTTTTCTGTCAGTTATATAGCTTTCAGACAGATAATGATTCTCAGGCTTATCATTAAAATTTGCCTCAAGGCTTTGCCACACTAGTCTCGTGCTTGTCTCATGAGGCAAGTTGATTCTTGCTTTTCACATGTATTACCTGGTGTTACATATAATTGCCCTGTTAATTTTCACAAACAGGGCAGAATTAGGAACAAAGTGAGGATAAAACAAAGGATTATTGAATAAATAAGAGTAAAACAAAGGGAAATTTAAATAACTAGAAATGAAACAAAGAGACATTGAATAAAGATGAAATATAACAGAATGTATTGAATTAATAAGACATAAAAGGAAATTGAGCAAATGTGAGGTGAAGCAAATGTCAAATGAATAAACTACATCAAATTGACTTGATGAATAAATGAGAGATTTAAGAAAAGGTATGTAATTAACGAAAGGTAAAACAAAGGCATATTAAATAAATCAAAGGTGAAACAAATGGAAATTGAATAGTCAAAACAAAAAAAAAAATAGAAATTGAATAGAAAAGGCACAGCAAAGGAAATTTAATAATTGTGAGACAAAACAAAAGGATAATTTAATAAATTAGGGGTAACACAAAGGGATATTTAGTAAGTGAGAGGTGAAACAAAGGGAAATTGAATAAACTAGACATAAAGCAAACATCAATTGAATTACCTAGACATAAAACAAATAGAAATTGAATAAACTACACATAAACCAAATATAAGTTGAATAAAAGAGAGATATAACAAAGGGAATTTAATAAATGTGAGGTAAAACAAAGTGAAATTGTATCGATGACTGGGTTAAAATAGGGAAATTGATTAAATAGCCTTGTTAAAAATGTTGAAAAATATCATTACTGTCAAAAAACATATCTCTAAAAAACTTTACAGGAGATTAACTTTTAATGGAAGTTATTGTAACAAGATTTTATTCCACATCATTTTGGGGGCATTTCTATTGGTCCATTCATCACGGAATGTCCATGCAATGTTAAGGGCAGCTACTGTGCTCAAATGATGTTGAAAAATAATGGTGATACATGGTTTTCAGTGATGATCTACTATACTTAACATGCGTTTCCAGTTCCCGTACCGGCAATCTAATTTCAGTCAAATCTGAGCACTTTAATAGTCCATTAGGAAACCAGAACATATATGAACACTAGATGACACTGTTTGCCCAGCAATATGAAGTAGAGCCCTTCTCCTCACAGTGCAGGCAGTGCTATAATTTACTAATACATCGGGAGCCGCCATTGCTGTTATCTTTTAATAGATTTGTATGGGGAGGAAAGCAGGTGCCTCTTGTTAATGTGTCCAATTGGCCAAGTTGCTTGTGGAATGTGGCGCATCCATCACTGTCTGCTGTTGTGACACCCTGTCGTCCGCCCTCAGCGGCATGAGCCCCGCATACGCTGCTGAACAGATGAGGCTCCTCACACACACCCTGCACACACACACACACACCATATACTCACTCATTTCACTCATACTTTTGGACTGTTTGTTTTGTTCTGTTGTTGTGTTTTAGCCTTTGAGATGCTTTACTGTGGCAGTTAATTCACTGAAATAATTGTCATTGTTAATGTCGATCACAATCATTAAAAGTCAAATATATATGGCTGGTACATGGTGATGGTGTAAAGGAGGGAGAAAAGGCAAAAATACAACTCTATGGTAGGCCACAACAGTCAACACATTTTTAAAAAATAATAAATAAATCGGATAATGTCATAAAGGCTTGTTTCTGTGCATTTTTAAGCCATTACTGTACATTAAGTGTTGTCTACAAGCTCTCTAGTTGCCCTAAATTCATTTTTGATACATGGTTCATTGTTCTAGATGTACACAATATCCATTATACATCCTGATATATGAAGTCATTACAATAACAATATAATGCCACAATGACCACCCCTTAGTATGAAGTCCTCAAATTTAGTCCTTGACTGAGAATCCACACCAATCATGAAATTTAGTCCAAATCTCTTGGTCTGTATAGCGCATGTGTTCATTTTTAGTTTAGCTCTGATGCAGTATTGCTGCATGAATACATATGTTGTGCCCCAGGCCACAGTTTTAGTCTATAGTGCTTCACATTATGAGCCATTGTTCCTCCATATGTCTTTCTTGCAGGCTGTACTAAGCCACATGGCCAGTGCTTTTACCTCTCTTGAGCATCTGCCCATCAACATTGCCTGAAATTCTACGTACACTGACTTTAAATGGGTTCAATGGGATTCTCTTTGAACTTGTTAAGTGTACCCTGACCTTGTAGTAAGGCTGTGTTCAAATTATCGATAAGGCAGTAGGTGAATATGTGAATCAATACTGTAGATGTACAGAACACAGATCATTCAAATCTGAAATAAATTAACTCCTTAACAAAGCAAGCAGCTATACCAAGCTAATGTCTTTAAGTCCATTTTCAGTCGTTCATAAAAATAATACATATGAGGGTGAATCAGTCGTATTAAAACTTGTGTTGGCCACAATGTCTTATCAACACTTTCTGCGCTAGATCTCTGTGTGCATAGTAGCTGTGTCATCAGTTACATTAGTTCATTTATGACTGCAGTGCAACAATGATTAGCATGCAGTGATTGGCCGCAGATGTGTTTGAACATCTGGTGAAAGTTTCTTTAAAAAGTAATTACTAGTGATGAGACATGAATTCATTCAGTCTGAGAGTAAACAGCAGAGTATGGAATGGAAACATTTTCAATTGCTGATCAAGAAATAGCTCAAAAGTCAAACATCAGCTGGAAAATGAAAACTGATTAACAGAACAGTGTGCAAATCATTTTATTAATTTATTAATTTTCTTTCAGTACAACATACTTTAAGACTGATATATAGGAATCCACTTCAAGCTATTTTATCAACTGGTCATAAGCATTTTTAACATATATTGTGATCTGCTGTACATATTATGTTCTATGCAGTTAGCTTAATTGCAGATTTAAATTGTTGCCAATACTCAGCCTTAGTGTAGAAAGGCAGGAACATTAACTGTACTAGAACATCCTTAGAGGAAAGCATTTACTACGTTACCTTGTTACAGCACTTGGTGAGTCTTAGAGAGGTCAGTGTCAATACCACTTAAGCGCAGGGTCTTGATGTAGTGAACTACAATCATGGACATGTGCAACCTCTACCTTGTCTTACCTCCCTAAGGCCCTTCTTACCCTTTCTATGTTTTTTGAGGTCTTTGGACATATCAAAAAATTTATTCCTGGTCACAAGTAATTACTTGGATGGGGGCTGCCCCTTTTGACAAAGGAAAAGCTGCAGTTCTGACACCATAAGACCTGGCTCTTTTCCTCTTATTTCACCTTTTTTCTTCAACCTGAGGCCCCTGAGCTCCTTGTTTCAGGTGTTTCAAAGCAGTGAAGACCCTGCAGTCAGAGTTCCTGACCTCCACTTCCTTTCTTTTCCGTGTTTCTTCATACAATGCAGTCTTTCCTCAAGAGCGTGTAGTTAATTGTAACCATCACTCCACTCTTTGATGCTTTTACTTGTTAAAAAAAGGACCCTTCCAGTGTGCTGTCATTATAAGTGTATGTTTTGTTATGTATGCTCATTTGTTATATGTGTCTATTTTGGTAAAGTCAAGATTCATAATGAATAGCTTTGACTTCAGTTGATAAAAAGAAGTAATGCAAAACAACCTCTTAGTTTGGCTTTAGTTCCTCATTCATAGAAAAAGGAAAAACACATCAGTTAGCAGGCTTTTAAGTGATGAACCTTTAGAGTTATGGATTTAGACACAAATGATGGACCACAGGCCTTCGTGTCAGCGTAAATGGATCCTTGTCAGAAGAAACTGTAACTGTGGAAACATTAGCCAAGTGTGGTTTAGCTTAAACCCAATGGATTTCTAATGCTTCTCAAAGTGGTGGTAGACGCTTATGCATCCATCCATCCATCCATCCAACCATCCATCCATCCATCCATCTTCTGAATCCTGGTCAGGATTGCAATGAGTTCTCTACCCCTGTACCAGGTGCAGGGAAGTGCTAAGCCCAGGACAAACCACCAATCCATTACTGGGCACGTTATGGTAGAGGCCTATTTACTCTGTCATCTCTCGACAATTAACTTTTACATTTGTTAGCTTAAAGATTGTCTAGTGAAACGTGGCTCCTTGATTGTCTTATTTAGCATCATCTTGAATGTATGAGCTGGTAGTCTGAGCAGAAGCCTCAGTGGTCCATTCATGGCCTCTGTCAAGCTGGTAGGGAAATTGTAGTAATGGTTTACTATTTAGCAATGTTGATGTTTTTCTTTTCCTAGTATTAGCCATTTGGGAGAAGTGTTTGAGCTAGTGTGGAAGGGAGAGGTTCTCTCTCTCTCTCTTTCTCCTTCTCCTCAAACTAATTTGGTCGTGCAGGTTGAGTGCTCAATTTTGCACTCAGTTGCTTTCCGAGGTTAATCGTGGGACAGCAGTGTTTATGTTACAGTAATATGGACTCTACTCCCTTGCTGCATCTAGCAGGCTCTGAAATATGTGCTCTAAACCCCCAACTCCCCATCGTCCTGAAGGAGGGGGGGCTGCCGAAGAAGAAAGACAGACAAATGTAACGTGGAACAAAAGACAGAGGAAAGTCGTGCCAATTAGCTGCTAATGAGACAAGCTCATGAGGATTTCCAAGCCCACAACGTGTTAACGTTTACCTCGCCCCGCTCGCTCCGTACGGAAACTCGCTAAAAGAATGTCTCTGTCATGATTGCTTACACATGGCCGCGGGGCTCTCGCTCCCGAGAGGTGAACAGGAAGGAACGCCTTACTTATGGTCAATGTAAAACTGGCAAACTGACATGAGGAGACTGCTTCTTTCTGTTTTTCTATCCTTCTACAGCACCCCCCCTTCACAATTCAACTCCCTCTTCAAAAGTGGCCCTCAATGAGAGAGGCAAAAGGGAAACAGTTCCATAGCATACGCTCTCAATTTTCTGTGTGTGGTGAGAAGGGAAAATATATAACAACTGAAAAATAATATGTCAGGAGAATAAGCAGCACTCCTTGTGGCCTATGCCTGTGATGCTTTTATCTGAAAAGTGTGACTAAGACCTGGAAATGAAACATCTCCTCATGACAAAAAACTGTAGTAGCCTACTATACTACAGTGTTACATATATATATATATATATATATATATATATATATATATATATATATATATATATAAAATGGTCAGTGCTAATCAGTGTGACTTATAGCTCATACAGAAATAAAAAAAATTGTTTGAGTAAATTACTAAATAAAAAGCTTGAAATATGCCACTTTACCTGTAGTTAATCTAAAATATATGACAGTTTACACTTTTAATTAAATTATGAACAATTTGTCCCCATATTCAACTTTTTGGAGATGCACTAGTATAAAAACTGTATGAATTTTATATTGCTGTTAAATTTCTTTAACAATGTATACTGTCCTGCTGTACTATTATATACACATATATAAGTATCTGGCTTTTCTATTTTCTATATGAATCCTGTAGAGAGTCCTGTATAGTTCTTTTAAAAAGGATATTTTTATAATACAGTATATACCTGAGTGAGGCCTAGAATTCAACATTTTCTCAGTTTCTTTGTATTTCATCATTTTTAGACTTTTAAGACTTCTGGTAATTTTGATTTCTTTTACATTTTAAACAAATAATTAATTTTAGCTTAAATTGTTTACACAAAGTACATATATCATGTGCATATATCTTACAGAGGAGAGAGAGATTGTAGTAGGGGACTGTTTACTCAGTAAATTGAATTGAACATTACTGTATTAGTTTTTAAAATTTATTTTCTAATATTTCCTAGTTCTTTAAATATCACAGGGACTTGTAATAGTAATTCTCCCTGCTAAATTATGTAAAAGTATTATTATTATTATTATTATTATTATTATTATTATTATTATTATTATTATTATTGGGCCGTGTAAGGTTCCGTGTAAGGTTAATTCATTTTCTTTTTTATGACACAAGTCTACTGGGTTAGGATGCTTCTGCTGGGGTTTTATTCGCTGAAAGTTTAACAAACATATTGTCTCTGTCATAACAAAACTTTTTCTTTATGGCCTTTATGGAGGCTATAAAAGCATTTTAACTTTAATATGCAAAGTTATAGTTTATTTTTGGTTTTAGTTCTGGTTCTTGCTTCTAGTTATTTTAAGTTTGGTGCTTCATTAAGGTTGCAAATCTCAGCCTTCCCATCAGCCACTGAGTTACTAAACCCTGTGACTTAAGCCTTCACCCTCACTCACACATCCTTAACACCCCCACCTTAGGGTCCCACCCACTCCACCTTGTGCCTATCAAAGCTGGTTGTTAAAAACAGAACAGAGGCTTAGGCACTACGTAGCCCCTACTTTTTATTTGTGGTCTTTAAGTTGACCATAAACCTTGAGCTCCAGGAACAACCTCGGGCACGCTGAGCGCCCCTCTCGCTCTCCTCATTAGAGCTCTGGCGAAAGAGGGGAAAAAACTGTTCAAACGACTTCTTCCTCTGTGATGCGTTTACTGTTAATTAGTTTGCTTTGTAAGGTTAGACGTGTGGACGGAGCAACTTTGAAAGCGTTTGGCGGCCATCTGTGCGAGCACGGTGCTAACTATGTACAGATGGGCCGCACTCAAGACAGGTTGCTTCTGAGGGGGAAAAAGCAGCGAGACGGTTTTGGTTATTTTAACAAGATTTATGGCCTGACTCGCAGGTAACCATTTCAGCCATAATGATGATTGTTAGTCATCCATCAGGACAGGGGGAGAAAAAAGAAGCTATGATCGAAGTCAAACATGAGCCGAGTAAAAGTGTGGGCCTGTTCATGTATAAAACATTTCTGAAGTAAAGGTATGCTTGAAGCATTATTCTTTTGCGCAAGTTGTTATTTTAACCAGCTTAAAATGGCAGCATCTTGTGCTTTAGCACATATTGAATCAATTGCCAGCGACGTGAGGGGAAAAAATAGTTAATTTGCCCAAGTTAAAATGCCATTACTTACTCAGTGAACCAAGTAACTGAAGAAAAAGGTAAGATTGCCAGGTAATTGTTTGACAAGGTCACAAAATTAGCAAACATAATCAAATAAGCCTACTGACATTGTAATTTATGCCTTTCCTCTGTGGTAGTTATAGACCTGCCACTGGCTTTATGGTAAAATCCTACAATGTATTTTATTGGGAATAAAACATTGATATTTTGAAGGAATATTAGAAGCCTAATTAATTTGGTATACTATGGTATGCTAGCTAAAGAATTGTAGTGAAATCTAAAATAAAATGACACCTTTTTTCAGGAAACATCTTTTTCTTTTAGACGTTAGCTGGTGGGAATGCACTTCTGTCGGTCTTGTTAGCTTAGCATCTTCTAGGCATTAAAAGTGACCCCTCCAGCAATTAAAAAAAGAGTTAGCCAAATTGTTGTTGGCCTGTTGCCACATATTTTTGTGTGGTTTAGTGCTAGTAGAGCGAGAAAAGCCGTGAGCAAATATGAGACCTGACACCCTTTGCTAAAGCATTTGTGTTAGTTTTGACTAGCGTGTGGCTTTAACCACAACTTACATGTATTTCAATGAACCTCTTTATGCTAGCATGATTAACTGCTTCAGAAAATAAACTTGTGGTAATAAAGGTGCGCCAGCAGTCATATTTATATTCTGTTTTAGCATCCAGACATGGTCACAGACCTTTTTTTTTATTGCTTGCAACTATGCTAATTGCTTTTACATGTTAGCATAGCCTCCATTAGCATTACAGTGGAACCTGTTTGAGTGGAGCTGCAGCCTTTAGTTTTTTGGGTTTAAGAGTGTTTTATAACATAAGAGAGCTAGACTAGAGAAAGCTGTATTAACAGTGGATCAGTTTGACAGCTTTTCATGGAGGAGCCATGAGCGTCTATATTGAGCGACGAAGAAACTGTCAACTCAGCGAAAGTCCCCACTAAAGGGAAGGGTGGAGGAGGGGTACACAAGATAAAAAAGGGAAAAATGAGAAGACGAGGCACTTTGAACATGGTGACAAAACACTATCTTTACATTAGGGATAAGTCAATAACTTGGAATAACATTTCCGCTGTTGACTCTGTAGTATGCCTGTATATATGGATGCTATGATGAAACTGCTCCCATTAGTGACAACTGGCATAACATTCAACATTCAGCATGAAAAATTATTTTTTGTTGGATATATTACACATTTTTTTTAAAAATGAAACAGAATGTTCTTATCTCTCATCACAAACATTGCATCCCAGGATTAATTATTTTAATAATTCTATGCTTTTTACAATTTTTGGAACTGGCTATTTTTAACAATACCCCATCTTATTTCGAACCTATAAATCAGTGTTAGAGTGGCAATGCTTATAAGGCTTGTTCTCTATATTAGCCTGTAGTACAAATGAATACAAAAGAATACTGTCTGGCTGCTGTGGCTACGTTCTCTCTCTCTCTCTCTCTCTCTCTCTCTCTCTCTCTCTCTCTCTCTCTCTCTCTCTCTCTCTCTCTCTCTCTCTCTTCAGGTTTTATTTGGAAATGGTTCCCAGGTGTTCGATAAGCCTGTACTGGACATGACAGCAGTGCAATCAAGTGTATAAATTTAATTGCAGACTCATTTGGGGCCGTTTATTAGCCAGTTAGGGGCACCCCGCTCCACTTGAACCCTGTTATTGTGAGGCAGAACATCTGTTTGGCTCTTTTTAACTATTTGTTTCATTGCATAGTTTCGCATGCCTTTAATCGCTATGGCTTATGCTAGCTAAGGGTCTGTGGACTTTAGTGTATTACTGATACATTTTGTAGTGCATTTCATGACATTTAAAGATATGTTTCTAGTCCATACATTAGACGACTAGTTACATGTGAGCAGTGAAGCACACAATGATAGGATGTGTGTATGTATGTAAGTGGCACATCCAAAAAAAAAAATATTTCCAAAACATAAACTTTCGTATTTTATGTTAATGTAAAAGTGACATTTCAGGCCTTTTTTGTTTTACTATTGATCAATTATAGCTCATGAAAATCAAGAATTACTGTTCTAACAGTATCAACAGTAAAACATAAAAAAGGCTTGAAATGTGTCATTTTACTTTTAATTTAAAAATATGACTGTTACCTTTTATTTAATTAGACTATGAATACAAACTGATGATATTCTGATTTCTGGAGATGCACAAGTACAGTACACATCAGCCACCAAATTAAAACCACTCGCAAATGAAGCAAATAACATTATTTCAGTGGTACATGTGAAGATCTGGGCTATATTAGACAGTGAATGCTTGATTGTCGTAGACAATGTGTTGGATGCTGGAAACACACATACAAGATTGAAGAATTGAGCCACTTTGAAATGCCAGATAGTATGACCACATTGGATCATGTCTGCAGTGGCTGGTTCCCCAGATCTCAATCCAGTTGAGCATCTTTGGGATGGAACAGCAGACAGATCCACTGCGGCTCCACCTCACAAGGTACAGGAAAGGATCATCTTGATGCGAGACAGCTTCAGAGATCTTTGGGTCAGAGTTTTGGTGGCACACAGAGGAGCATGTTAGCCATAGGAAATTGATTTTAATGTTATAGTTGATATTATATTGATAATATTGTATATGTTCCATTTGTTTAATGTTCCTAAAGGTTCTCCACTGCAGCGATAGATATTATGCTTGAATACCATCCCAAATGAAACATTACTTCAGAGTGTACGCTGTTGTTGATTCAATTTGTCAAAAGCCTATTGCACCACCTCACCCCCACCGTCTTGATGAAAGAATTACAAATTGTCTACTTAATAGTGACAGTTCTGGGGCCAGACACCATTTTACCATCATGAATCTTACCTCATCCTACTGTACGCCAGCTTTGAACTTTCTCTCCTTTGTTGAAAATGCAGACTGGCTGCACCCCATTAATAAAAGCCACAGAGCACGGTGTTAATTGTTCCCATGCACAAGGCCCTGAAAATCCTATAAATCAACTGGCTAATTGCAACAAATTGTGTCCTGACATTAAGCTATGATTCCACACCAACAAATATTCATCAACATTGCAAGCAGCCCATAAAACACAAAGCTGGCCATTTCCCAATCCCCCATATATATTTCCCATCACAATCTCGCCATTAGTCATCCATATTGTTTATCATAACTGATGGAATAGGGTTGCTGCATGTGCTGAGGCCGAGAGTATGTTAAAAGTGTGCTAATGCTCTGTGAGAGACTAAACATGTCTCGTTTGATCAATTCAGTTCTAAAAGCCTGAACATATTCTCAAGTGCTTCTTAAATGCTTATTCATTCATTATTCCAATGCAGTAATTAAGACTGGCTTTGCACTCTTAAAAATACAAGTGCCAACTAAAATAATTGGAGTGACAGCACAAAATAACCCAACAAACATTTTAGTAGATGGTTCTTTTAACTGAGAACACAACAGCATTGAGGGAAGTGCAGTAAACAACAAAAACACAAGAACACAAGTCATGAAGAGCCTATATGTGCGGAAGACCTTTGTTCATTGACGTAATTCGAGCCACGTCTAGGCTCTTCATCCAGACAGCAAAGCAAGTTTCTGGATCGCACTTTTGGTAACGTCAACAGCTAACAGCACCCCCTAGTGGCCGGGAGCATTTCCGGTGTGGCAAATGTATTTGGTCTCAGTTAATGCAGTGTTTCTTTAATGTAGTTGCGTTCTCGTTTTTTTGTTGGCTTCATTTCCCTAATGTAGTTGCATTTTCCCTTAATGCTGTTGTATTTTCCGCATTTGTTTTTGCTTTGTAAATGTGATGTGACTCCGTCGGCCACCATACTTGACCGTTTAAAAGTTCATTGTCAATTTTAGGAGCTACTATATTTAAAAGTTAACACCAATTAAATGAATCCTTTAGTATCTTTTACATTGTAAAGAGGTCATTTATCTTTTTATCCATCTGTTGAAGGTCCCTTGCTTCATGTTGAAAGGCTACATTTGCAGCATGTATGAAGATCAGTGTTAACATAGGTTAAAAAACAAATGCATACAATGTTTTCCTCAAGTGTTCTTCAAAGGCTAAAGATGTCTTAACAGAGGTCATGGCTCTGATTTGTTCTGGGATTGTTTTGCAGGGAATTTTGATTCTGTGCATTGATCAGTTTCATGCCAGCAACACGCGCATAAATCAATGCTGTATCAAGAAGAGCCCTCCCACTCTACAGGAAGGAGAGAAAAGGTATGGCATGATAAATCCTGCACCCTGTCATTTTCTGCCCCCTCCACCTCCTGGAGCTCGGCCAGCTGATGGATCACAGTACACTGCCCGTGCTGTTTTGGTGCAAGGGGAGGAAAAATCCCCCCCCACATGCTAACACTCTTTAGCATTGATGGCTTATTAACGGGTACTGTGATTTGGCTAGATGTGTTCAAGGATCTCCTGTGCGGAGGAAAAGGTCAGCAGCTTTTAGCCGCGGCTCTGCTGGAATACTAATACTGTCCTTATTCAAATCATCCGCTACAGCGCTTATTAAATAGATGGGCCCCGGTGCTTTAATTTAATAGTGCCGGAGCTAGGGCTGACGAGAGGCCACAGCTGCAGGCACGGCTGGATTAGGTGCTTCTGGAGCCAGAGTTCAAGCAGCAGAGGCTATGCTTTTGGGATGTGCAGAGTTACAGTGATAGGCATAGAAATTCAGCAAGAAAACACACACACACATTGTAGTAGAGGTGAGTGATATGTAAAAAATAATCATGATACTTGATACATTTAATACTCAAATAATAAAAAAATAACATTTAATTCTATAATAATAACAACAACAACAATAATACTAACAATAATAATTAAAATGATGATGATGATGATTATTTTTATTATTATCATTATTATTATTATTATTATTATTATTATTATTATTATTATTATTGTAGTAGAGTTGTTCTAGTATATAATTGATGTAATCTTGTTTCATTTAAAAAACATTTTAAAAACAGTTCATACATGAATTGCAATCAGTATATATTAAAGATTCAAACTCTGAACATTGGTCATTAATTAATTTTAAATAGCCACAGTATAGATAAATATCATCTGATAATTATTTGAATATACATTATTTAGGAAACAATTTTTTCCAACACTATTAACATTGCTAGATCAATGTATTGTTTATTTATGTGTATTGTGTAACCATGTGCATCCATGTGCATTAGCCACAATTTTATCCATTTGCTTCATCTTAAGATGCTTTAAAACAATGTATCAGCCAATGATACATCAGGCACCTCTTCACTGTGATGAACAGCACTCTAATTCTGTTGGATTCTCAGTTTCTCTCTCGTTACCTTTACCACTCCCTCTATCCCCTTTCACAAACATTAGGGATTGATCTGCTGAGTGCTTGGCCGGGCTATTATTGGAGTTTAAAGTGTGTGTGCTTGTTAAAATTGAATGTTGTGGTTTCATCATCTCGCATTTGTAGGATGGTCTCGTACGTCTCGATTTCAAGGCGGTTCCCCTGACGGTGGTTTTGGCTGATCAATACACTTGTTTGTGAAACAGGTCATGGGTGCATATCAAAAGTTAAATGTTTAAATATCCCCGATGCATTTTTACCGTAACATATCCTCAGGGGCTGTAATATTCAGTGCATGAGCACATTTGTTTTTCTTTTTATGTTCATTTTGTTTTGGTTTGTTTTGTTGTGATCTATAATTTATGAAACACTCAAGTCTTTCTTGGTGGATAGCATTACATAATAGAATATAGGGTAAAGAATGATACAGAAGTGTAATGTAATGCAGAATGAGACATAAAATTAGAAAATACACAATGACACTGGTATAATACAAAGGAGGTTTGTCATGATTACAGAATGTAGATTTTGATGCATACTAAAATAATACTCTGGCTATGAATAATGATAAAAAGAAAATCCTCATTGTTTTTAATGCATGTCTGTTCTGTTTTAAATTTAGTATCTGTGATCCATACATAACTCTGAAGCTGTCAGTAAAATTCAGCAAAGTTCATGGTGTCAAATTTGGTTATTTTTAAAAAGTATAAAAAAATTGCATTTTAAAAATGGACAAATTTGAGAATTGAAAAGTTTAAATTTTTTATACTTGGTGCAAATTTACTACAAAGTACACAATGAAGGAACTATGTAGATCTACAACATATGAAGTGGTATAACAATGCAAAAAAAAATCATACTCTAGTAATTACATAAGATGGCAGAATTCAGTGATTACTTGCATGGTGTCACAAATTACAACGTAGAATGATACAAAGTAATAATACAAAAGCTATAATGGTGTGAGCTGCACAAATTTACAAAATACACAATGATCCAATGACATAAGACACAGTTACACAGCACTACAAAGTGCACTGTAATACAGTTACATAATGTTATAATATAGCACTTTAAAAAGACATGATTCTTCAAGGGTTCTTTAGTAAAGAAATCGGTTCTATATAGAACCGTTATGTATAGAAGGGTTCTTCAGATTGATGAGGATTGTGCTGTAGATGGTTCTATATAGAAGCCTTTTGAAAATGTTTCTATATAGCACCAAAAAGGGTTCCTCTATTATTACAAGCTTCACATTGAAATGGTAGCAGAACCCTTCTGGGTTCTTTTTTTTTTTTAATTCTGTATAGAACCATTTACAAGACTTTCCTCGTCAATCTCAAGAACCCTTTCAACATGGAATGATCCATTTGGGTTCTTTGAGTGTTTGTGGTTCTACATAGAACCAGTTTCTTTGCTAAAGAATGCTTGAAGAACTGTTTACTACAGATTGCTCCATGATGGCGACATAGTGTTACAGGATTCAGTGATGGTTACATACTAACACTATGATATAATTACATAATTTTATTTAATAAACAACAGTGCCTTTCCTAATTGTAATGGTGTTAGTCCAGTGCACCACATTTTTACAAGCCATTTCTGAGTGTTTTGCTGTGATTAACCCCAGTTTTTCTGATGCTATGATGATGGTTTAAACACACATTTTCTCTGCCCCAGTGTGCCATTGGGCCTATTTACAGGTAATGAAGCCTAGTCATCTGGCACAGTGGGCTATAAATAAGAACAGACTACACACTCACATACACACCCAAGCAGTCCCCCCCTCAATGGCCATAATAGACTGTGCTGACATCAGTCCTCATTGTTGCTCCCAGATTTATGTGACCTTGATTCAGCTTAGTGTGCTGATTTGCTTATTGGCACTTACTTTGATGCATGTGGATGTAAACATTAAAAGCTAATAGACTCAGTGTGTGGTAGTGTGTGAATGAGTGAGTGCAGGAAAGGCTCTAGGGACAGGTTATCAATTCATCTGACTTTGGTTGGGGAGAAAAAAAAATGGAATTCTGAGATCCCTGCTGGTCCACAGCGAGCACAGTCACGAAATAATGCACAAACATGACTCTGCGTGTGCGGTGGGGGATTACAGGGACCCTGGTGAGAAGTGTTATTGATAAACGTGCCGCGCTGTACAGTAGGTTAAGAAAACAGACTCTTCCCCCGAGTGAGCCGTAGAGGCAGGATCGATACGCTAGTGGAATTCCTCCTGACGTTCAGAGACAGAGAACATACAGAGCCGACATAACACTGCCAGCGTACTTCAGGACATATTGCTTCACTCGCAGCGTGTCAGGAACATCAGTGGAGAAATCAGAGACTTAATTCACAGTATATTTCTCTCTGAATAGGCATTTGAAGCCACTCATATGGGAGCAGTTCTTGTCATGAAAGTAACATTTGTAATATATGAGTGTAAGTGTTCATAAGACTACATGACATATACACAAGCTTGTTATGACATACGGACATAGAACTAGATAGATGTGTTGTTGTTATTCCATGTCATTTGTTAATTTAAAAAGATAAATAAATAAATAATTTTATTTCTAGGTTTTTGACATTTTTACCCCCTTCCCAATGTAGTGGTAGCCAATTAGCCCATCCCCTCCATTAGGCCTCTCCTCATCACTTTTGCAATGTCCCTGACTCTAGGAGGGTGCAATCAAGCACAAGCCTCCTCCATTGCGTGTGATGCAGCCACCGCCTCTTTTCTGATACACCGTCACCAGAGAGCCTAACGCGCTTGGAGGAAAGCCAACAGGGTTCCCAGCTCCGATTGGACCAATCAGTAGACGCTTGAGCCATTGGACATTGCAATGTGAAAGTGATAAGGAGAGTGAGAGCGCCATCTACCCACCCAGAGAGAGCACTGCCAATTATTGCTCTCTTGGGCCCCGTTTGTTGATGGCAAACAGCATGACCGGGATTCAAACTCGCGATCCTCGGGTCATAGTGGTAGCATCTTTGCCCGCTGAGCCACTCGGGGCCTCAATTTTTTATTTAATTTAATCAAAGTTGATGTCTATTAAAATGAACCATTCTTTAAATTATTTTAACCCAATTTTTCCCCCAATATTGTAGTAGCCAATCAACCCACCATTTCACTAGGACTCTCCCAATCACTTGTGATGTCACTGAGTCTAGGAAGGGACTAGCATGTGCTTCCTGAAGTTAGTCACCGCCTCTTTTCTAACTGCCGCTGATAGTGCAGTATCCCCAGCTCTGATACATCAGCTAACAGACACCTGAGCCAGCGGATATTACATAGTAGTGATGGGGAAAGAGCACAGCCTCAGAGCTGGGATTCAAACCCATGATCCTCTTATTATAGTGTCAGCACCTTAGTCCTCTGAGCCACTCGGTTGGTATACCCAGGTCTCATACCAAGTTTATATACCCTTACAAACATTTCTATAGAATAAAGTGTTTCTGCAACATCTTCAGTCAAAACATCAAAAGAGGAACTTGACCAATATGGGATCTGGTCTTGTGACCGGAAGGTTGCTGGTTCGATCCCCAGGCACGTCATGATTGAAGTGCCCTTGAGCAAGGCACCTAACCCTCAACTGCTCCCCAAGCACCATGGATAGGGCTGCCCACCACTCCAGGCACATGTTCACTAGTGTGTGTTTCACTGCACGGATTATTAATTTGAATAAATACAAGTCAGCGTAAATACTATAAAACATAAGAATTGGTTCATTTGAAATAGTAGTAGATGTGCTCTAGTTTGAAGAGCAGTTTGGTTCCAGATGTTCTCCTTGATCCACTTCAGCCTTTGTATGCATCACCAGCACACTTTAATATAATGAGCTATTGATTAACCAAATCAAGTATTGAATGATAACAGATAACACTGAACAGTCATGAGGAGAGGTCTGGAAAGGGTTAAACCAACACATTCACATACAGATCGTCACTGCTTCTGTGAATTGCATGTATTCTAAACGTAGAGTGTTTTTGAGCAAATTAAACACTTACTGCTTTAAAATTTCATTGACATAGGTGACTAAAACTTGCACAGTACTCAGGAAGAAAGGACAATTTGTCAATTATAGGAAAAAAAATATGTAAATAAACATTATTTGGAATTCTTTTAGCTGTTGATAAATAGGCTTTTATAAGCTGTGTTTACACTCTAACGTACAGTGCAGTTGCTGTAACCTGAATGTGAATTGATCTATTATCAAAGCCCAGGATTTGTTTTAAGATTGAAAAAAATGAAATATATTAGGATGGACTCAGAATTCCTACAGAGGAAAAGCGATGGAAAACGGAGGTCCTATAAAAATGATTTCATTGTTTTGTGTTCCAACTAACTGATAATGATGTGGATATTTCCTGTGGAAGTTGGACAGAATGCAGAATTCCATTGTGCTGGTTACGTATTGTTTTACTTTTTGATGTGAATTTGAAGCTGTATGTGATGGTTCATCAGTGATAAGAGTTGACATTATTTCCATTGTTTCTTCTTCCCTTTTTACACATTCCTTTTCCCTTTGGAGCTACTGGGTGTGTGTATTGGCTTATGCATGCATGCATGTGTGTGTGTGTGTGTGTGTGTGTGTGTGTGTATATTATATATTATTATATATTATATTATATATATACAATCCATAAAACCAATCATTAATGCAGTGAAATACATAGATAATCAGTTGAAACTGAGCATCCTCAGAAAATCTGCATGTATAAAATACGAGAATAAGAAAAAGAACTTTAAAAACGAAATGGTACCTAATCTAGTTCTGTGGTGTGTCCTCTTCTTCTTGTGCCAGTGTTTTCCATACATCATTATCATAAGATAAGAGAGTGGACTCCTCCCCGCCACCTCCACCTCCTCACAGCCATAAATCAGAGTGACTATGTCATCATTGTGAGACGCTTTAGAGCTGAGTAGTCCGACGGCTGGCGACGCTGGTGTGAAATCACTTGACCCTCCGGCATTAACCTTTCCTCCAGCGGTCTTCAGTCCTCTCTGAGTCCAAGAACAAAAGAGCAGTGCTATTGATTAAACAGCACAGCTCACAGTTGATATTAAGCACAGGCTTCTGCTCATGTTCTTCTGTATATATGGTCAGACCCACATATATCTAAAACAGTAAACAGGAGAAGGAAAATTATTTCATTTTTATTGCATTAAGCTTATATAAATACAGGTGTGTGTGTGTATATATATAATTTTGTGAGTGTGTGTCTGTTGAGAGTCTATGGTGACCATTGTGTTCATGTGGGAACAGTGTTTTGTCATCCTGAGTTGGGTTTACTTTTCCTCTTCGCACACGCACACACACACACACACACACACACACACACACACACACACACTCACCTCCCTGTAGTGTGGATCGATAAGCGAGGCGGTGATGTGGTATGAGAAGGGTGCACTCTGGAGGATGACCCTGTGTGTACAGAAATGGTCCAGGGTCAGCATCCACTCTGTGTGTGTGTGTGTGTGTGTGTGTGTGTGTGTGTGTGTGTGTGTGTGTGTCTACATCACATGGACTCTGCAAGTCCATAACTATTATTTCACTTGATGTGGAATATAACATTTCATATTTTATTTCATTTTATGGAGTAACTTTTAGTCTGTTTACTTTTATAATGTATTTGTTGTATCCAGTTAAGTTCCTGTTTATAAATGTTTTTATTTCAAAAGAATTACTTAATAATTAGTTGAATGTTGAAGAAAATGACTATATTTTGATTTAAGAAAAATAAATACATTTTCTGATCATTTAAAATATTTCAATCAGTTAGATGTTTATTCAAATATATTAAAATGTATATAACAGAAATATAATGTTTATATATATATATATATATATATATATACAGTGTGTGAGGGTGTAGGTAGTAGTTATATAGGTAGTTATATATGTGTATATATAATTTTTTTCCCTTCATGGATGAGAGACTTGTGCAGACCAACTTTTTTATTGTCTGCTGTGAGTAACGTGGACGAGTCTTTGCAAGAACAGCCACGTCTTTGTCACGTCCCAGTGGCTGGAGAAATAGAGCGTGTGAGTGAGCCCCTATTCCGCAATAGCCCTTTATTCTCCTCCCTCTCCATCCCCCCATATTTATCTCTCCACTCTGTCATGTTCCTCACACCAGTAGAAAATAATTAATTATGCCGTCCTGAGATGATTTATAGTATTACTGACATAATTAATGATACACATCAATTTTCCTGTTTAATTGAAGGGGGCTCCAGAGCAAGCCTCGCACAGTTAAGGGGTCTGGACAACCATCTTTTTATTTTTTGTTCTGTTTCACTTTTTTCTTCCACAGTGAATTTCACTCCATTTTCTCACTTGCCAAGCGTCTGTAATCCTGTTCAGTAAGCAGTAGATAAAGTAAACATCTGGACATATGTTTTGTTGGGTGAATACACTTGCATACATCTTTTTTCCCCCCAGTGACACAGATATACATTTATGTGTATGTCTATAGCTATGTATGATTCATGGCTGCACGGCAGGAATATATAATTCTATAACTACCCTCAAGACTATAGGCAACAAGGTAGAGCATGAATATTTAATTTGCAGGGAGAAACTGTAGGATATACTGTCATACACTGCATTTTAAACAGAATGGGTTCAGCAGGCCTGGCAGAAGGGTGGGAAAATCTTTGTTATGTATTGATTTGATTAAATTAAACACAGTTTTTCTGTACATTGAGAAAACCATTGACTTCTTTCTGCTATCTGTATCATATATATATATATATATATATATATATATATATATATATATATATATATATATATATATATATATATATACATACAAGCTAGTATGAGATCATTCTTGAATAGCTAACGTCTTAATTGTGATTAACTTCATGCTTACAAGGACTTGATGTTTCTACACGCGTGCCTATTAGCTTAAGACGGTGCATAAAGGAGATGTATATTAATGACTGGCTGTAGCTACAGAGAGTGATCAAAGCTGGACCGAAGAGGTCAGAAGGACAAGAGTAAAATAGTCAGTATTATCATGTCTGTGCAAAACAAAATAACATGCATTAGAAAATAAAAAAAACCAAGTGGCTTATTTCTAACAAGTGATCAGGTATTTTAAATGGATTGACTTTGTCAACCACGGGAATGTGGTGTGTGTAAGTGTGTGTGAGTCGAGATGGGGTGGGGGTGGATTAGTGACCATGGAAACGGACAGCCATCCCTGTTTGTAGACAGACAAATTCTGTTACATATGAGAGTGATTGACACGTCTGTTCCTCCGCAGCTGACCCAGAGAAATTAGCAAGTGAGTTGTTATGCAGTGCA
>BRDA01021581.1:0-12382 GCA_036984385.1 Crenuchus spilurus
TAACACTAACCCTAAGTGCCAAAATAACAAATGCCTTTCACACTTGGCTTGAGCAGTTCTTGTCATTCTTTATAATGCCTAGGCATTTTATGTAATGCCTAGGAAAAGTATAGAACAACGCAGATATTTCATACCTTGCTAAAAACGACAGGGATTGTATACATTGCCTAGGTATTCTATAGAATGCCGGGTTTCTATACATTGCTGGTAACATATACACTGTTATAGTTGGATTTGGTTGCCTTTCCTTGTTTCATAACCACATTTTGTGGTGCTTGAACTTTGAGATTGTCAAATCAAATTCCTGGATTAAATCTACAAAAAGGAGTGATGGAACTAAAGTTTAGGAGGAGGGCCATGCACACCGTGCCTCCTACTTCCAGTCGTAAATTCCCATCTCTATAATTTCCCATGACAAAGTTTTGTCCACCACCCCACCTCCATGTTTCCATCCATCTCCCTTCATCAAATCTCCAGTTCA
Source organism: Crenuchus spilurus (assembly GCA_036984385.1). Lineage (NCBI taxonomy): Eukaryota > Metazoa > Chordata > Actinopteri > Characiformes > Crenuchidae > Crenuchus > Crenuchus spilurus. Next base: position 482 of record BRDA01021581.1, read on the forward strand.
AAGCAGAAGTCACTCAGAACTCTTTTCCATGTCCCTTGTTCTCAACCATGTCATTCAATGTTCCTAAAATTCTTTGTCCAAACTAGTGATTATAGTCGGTTACAGTGTCACACTTAATTGTGATGTTATTGTTGCAATACTGCCCACCCTTATCATATATGTCACTACAGATCTATAAGTATTTCACCACTTCTCAACTATCTTGGCTAATTTTTGATGTGACTGTGTGCTGTCAGCCATCAGACTCCGAGATAGAGGCAGAGGGATGGGTTTGATTGAATTTAGTCATCTGCATAAATAGACTGTGATTAACAGACGTAATTGCCCGCAAATGTCAGCTTGCTGTCTAAGCTCCACCGTTTTCATCAATCACACTCTCCAGACGCCACTGATCATTCCACCCGATTACCGAGCGCTAGTTAAGAATGATGGCCACCATCATCATCATCACAGCCCACAACACAACTGCTCACAGAGCTTGTGCAGAACGAGCTAAGGTAAAGGGTGACTGACTGCTTTATATGGGTACATAAGCACAGACATTAGAACTGCTTCACTTAGATGCTGGTGTCTTTTGTGTGAAGACTAAAATGGCACTTTTATAGCTTGTGATTTCACAGAAACAATAGATATCAGAATATCTGATGTTTCAGACTAGTTTTAGTGATATATACTTATGATTTTAAACTGTGTCTCACTGGTCATATGACACTGTATATCACAGCAATGCTTATAGAAACTAACGCAAGCTACACAACTCTTTCCGGTGATTGGATCACCCTTCATGTACCAAGTTTTTAGCTCCACTTCAGGAAACTCTAAAGCTCCGCTCACTGGTGTCACTTAATCACTTAAAACTCTTAATCTCTAACCACCTCCATTCAGCCTGCCGCTGTTTTACTTTTAATTTCTTATTTTATTTTTGTATTATTTCATTTTTTAATTTATTTTGTTCAGGCCTGTTTTAGTTATCCTATGGCTTTTATTTTACATACTTCTCTCCATTTATTTCTTATAATTATTCATAAAGACCTGTTTTTATTTTTTATTAAATGTTTTTATTAAATATTTTTCATTATCTATGTTTTAGTCCTTTGTCTGCTTATTATTTTTATCATATATACTATAATTAAATAGAGTTGTCTTTTAATTTTATGTATTACCTTGGCTACATTGTAAATTAGGGACACCTTGAGTTTAAATAAAGATGATTGATTGATTGACTAAGCTGTGACATTGCCCCGCCAAACCCCTTGGATGAGGAGACATGAGGCCACTGGTCAGTTAATGACTGAGGTTTAGCCTGTATTTAAGACTACAAATGAAGTTGGATGAGGCTGAGAATTCCCTTTATCCCTTACATTTTATTTACACATAAAAGACAAAAGAAACAAGTAGGTAAAACAATCCCAGCTCAGCTCAGGTAGATATAAGCATTACTCTGCTACTGAACTAGAGTGTACATGCTCTGGACCCATATAGTTAAAGTGGTCTTCAAACAGTTCTCTCTCCTGCTGCGTACCACTGCATTTTTTTTTCTCTTGCAGGTGCTCTAGATGCTTTTATACCTGGGTAGCCCCACCTTGGACTAAACCAGAATTACTCCAGAGCAGGAGACAAACCCAGCCCAGGAGGGCCGGATTCCTGTACAGTTTGGTGATCTTCCTGATCAATCACACCTGATTCAGCTCAGCAGGTAATAAGCATTTTTAATTGTAGGGTCAGAGCAGGGCTATAGCCAAACTGTGCAGGACACCAGCCCTCCATAACTGGAGTTGGACATGTCTGCAGTAGGATAATTCACAAGTATACTAATCAATAATACATAATAGAATACCATTTGCTAATATGGTATAAGTCAAATAGATATGTAGCAACGCATTTCCATACATGTTTATATTTATACAGCAGTATTTCATTGTCATTACTGGTGTTAAGTCTTCTGATTTCTTCTTATTGCTCTTAACATCTCTGTCATGGATCCTCTGACCATGACCCTGAAGAACAGGTATCACAGGAAACTTCTAAAATGAGCATAACAGGTACATACATACATATGGTGTTTGGTAACACCTTGCACAGATCAAATAAGCCTTAACTAAGAAAAACTTTGAATTGCATTGGCTGTTACTGAGGATTTGAAGGTTGGTATTCATCCATCCATCCATCCATCCATCCTTTTAACCACTTATTCCTGTTGAGGGACACAGTGAGTCCTCATACCCTCAATTGGGCACTGGGCGAGAATCAGTATTGTGAAAGAAAGTACATATATTGTACTGTAAAGGTATCCTGCCATCTCATACAGTCACTGGATCTTTTATCTTCTTTAAAAAGATCTTTATTTATATACTGACACAGTGTACGTTTTAAGCCAAAATCTACTGTTCTGTAAAAATAACTTCCCAATTCATTACTTCCATAAAATCTCCTTGGCTGGGCGAAAATAAGTACATTGTTTCTGCTTGTATCAGTTATTCACCACTGAAATAAAACATTGGAGACATTTCTGTAACAAATAAGTGTGGAGAACAAGCAGGAACATAAAGTACATGTTGAGTTTTGAAGTCGGCTAACAATGCCCCGGAGCATATTTGACTTATTAGATAGAAAAATGTCAACAGAGTTGAAAATCAAATCAGTTATGGTGAAATAAATGTTAAATTCTCCACTCTGTCATCTCGAGATTGATCCTGTCTGTGCTTGGACACCCACACTGCTGCATTCCCATTAGCCTCAGTGCTAGTATGACTCTTGGGGTTTCTTCATGCAATAAAGCTCATCTCCAACAATGACTTCCAACTTTTAAATTGTTGTTCTGTGTCAGGATGTTAGAACAGCCATTTGAGCTATAATGAGGTGGAAATAGCACAACAAGGCCAAAAAATAATGAAAATAAATTTTAGAGTAGGTAAATGCATCAATATTCATGAACAACTTCAAGTTATTGAACAACCTGAATTATCTCTGTTGGAAATGCAATTGGTAAATAATTCCTACTCTGTCCATTGTTTTCAGCTTCACTGATCATATAGATGCACTTTGTAGATCTACATTTACAGACTGTAGTCCATTTGTTTCTCTGTATTAGGGTGACCAGATGTCCTCTTTAATTCGGACATGTCCTCTTTTTGAGACTTAAAAAACATGTCTGGGCGGAATTTCACAAACGTCCGGGATTTTGTTTTACTTGAGAAGCGTTTTGTTCACAAACTAGTCTTCCCCTCCACTTATTCTGTTCGGCTTGCTTGAGTGAGATGTTACACTATATTAAATACAGACGGGCGAGTATTAGGACAGCAGAAATTCAAGCGCTCAGTCTGAAATCTTTAGGCCGCACAAAAGCTCACCGATTGGCTGCCGTTTCTTGCTAACGTGTGATTGGCCGTCGCCGCTGTCACTCCCTCAAGCATCTTCTGGACTGTAATTTGGTCAGCAGTCCATTTTCACCTGTAAGTTGTTAATATACTGAGCGTTTGTTCTGCCTGTGTCACGTCAGCTAGACATATTTTAATTCTGTGTAAATGAGGTTTATTGACCATACAGTCCAAACATAAGTGTAACAGTGGTGATAATGAGCTGAAGGGAAGTTGACAGAAAAGGATTGGGTAATAATTTTAATAGTTGCAACATACTTTTAACAGTTTATTATTTTCTAATAATATGTAATAATGTATTAATATTTTATTCATTATTAATATACATTTTATTAAAATTATTATTCATTGTATTATTCATAATAATGTTTAATAGTTATTATTAGTACATTATTAATAGTAACTAGTTTTTTAGAAAGTGCTTGAAATTCTAACTGCTTTTAATTTACAATAAATAACTGACTAAATAATAATCTGATAAACTATAAGCTGACTAATAATCTTATAGAATAATCTATAAGCTATAATAAATTATAATCTGACTAAATAAGATCAGTTAAAGAAAAAATTGCAGAGCGTAAAATAAAAAAAGGCTTCGCTCACGCCTCCACATATGGCTGGATATTTTTGTTGGACCTGGCAACCCTGGCTGGCGATAACAGCAGTAATGTGACGGGAGGCTGCGTTAGCTAGCCTGCTAGCGTATGTATGCGTACTGCCAGCTGGCTTATTTTTACGAAGCATGGTGTGTGATAAAATGTGCTAACGCTTGTTTTGCATGCCAGTTACAGCACGACCATTAATGGCATAAGCAGTGAACTTAACGAACATTGTTCAGCATCAACATTACTCTGCAAAACGTATCACTGCCTTTAGCCAACGTGAGTAAATAAGAGTACAGTATACAGTTACAGAGTTGTCATCAGTCAGTTTTCTCTACTATAGTAGACAAATGTACAGCACTCTGAAAAAGTATTCATTCCCCTTTAACTTTTCCACACATTACACCTTCAAACTTAAGTGTGTTTTTTAGGATTTAGTGTAGTAGGTCAATGCAAAGTAGCAAGTAATTATGAACTGAGAGGAATTTATAGATATTTTTCCACAATTGTTAAATACATACAAATCTGGAAAGTGTATTGTGCATTAGTATTCAGCCCTCTGTACTCTGATACCCCTAAATAACATCCAGTGTCACCCGTTTGCAAGGGACTGTACATACATGTTGGCATATGAGAAGTAAATGACTTTAAAGGAGAACTCTGGTGTGAAATGGGCTTTGGGTTTAGTGAAACATGATAACAAGTACAAACTTAAGTAGCCCACCTCTGTTCACTCCCAGCATTACAAAATACAGGGCTTTTAGCCAGTGCTCCCAACAGGCCAACAATGCTAGTGATAGAGGCATAGCATTTGTACTTATGTTTTACCACACTCCAAGTCTAACACCTTAATCTTAGTAAATGTATTGAGAATAAACATTGTAAATAACACTTTTCTCCTGTTTTTAATTATATTTAGGAAAGAAGCATCAAAATCTGATGAAAAGACATAAACATAATACCATCTCTTGTAGTGGACAAAAAGCAAAACAATAATTTTGAGTATGTGTATGTATAAATGCTCTCACCTCACCCCCAAATTTGACATACTACAGTAACTGCTCAATCAAATGAATAAGATAAACATGCGGTGAAGTACATTGGTATTTAAATTGTGTAAAACTGACACCAATAAATCCATAATTCCTATTTACTTACTTAGAAGTATTTTTTTCTCAGTAGCATTGTCGCTGTGAAGTGTGGAGAATAGTTTTGTGATTATATATTTATTATCGCAGAATTGCAGTTTTGAGATCACCGTATCATTAATTTACCACAGCTGAAAGGTGCTGGAAAAACTTGAAAATGGGCCTTGAAAGTGCTTGAAAAGTGCTTGAATTTTACCTTTTAAAAGGTGTATGAACCCTGCTGCTCCCAGTGTTTTCTTTTATGTGGAGACCAGGTCCAAATGGCTCTTTTAGTGTTTTAAAGGTTTCTGACCCCTGGTCTAGAAGCACTTTGATGTTCCTTACTGTGGTGTGTCTACTGATGGCAGCAATCATGGAGCAGTGAAAATATTCCTTCTGCTCATTCAGTATTTTAATTGGAAGAACGGTGGTGTGTACACAATGTATAATTTTGTTTTTGCATTTTTGAAATATTCAAATATGTTCAAATAGCCTTTAAGGCCAGTGTTTTTTCTGCATGTTGGTGTTGTTAAGAGCCAATAAAGCTCTCTTTTTCATATAAGTCTCAACCATATGCGTAGTGTACAACTTTTTTTTTTTTACTGTTTTTGTATTTGAACAAGTAATACATTATATGACCCTGATCCCCCCCCTCGCTGAGGTGTCCTCTTATTTATCATCTCAGATCTAGTCACCCTATCTGTATACTTGGTTCACCCTGTTCAGGACCCCCACACATTATTTGGATGATGAATCTTGCTTGGTATTGCAGAGATACTGTCCACTTTTAGACACATCTGTCTTGTTGGTCCACCTTGTAGATGTAAAGTCAGAGACAGAAGCTCATCTGTTGCTGCACAGTGTGTGTTGGTCCTCTAGTCGTTCACTGGTGCTCACAGGACACTGTTGGCTGGATAGTTTTGGTTGGTGCACTACTTTCTCTCCAGTAGTTACACTGAGGTGTTTAAAAACAGCATCTCTGTCACTGGCACTAGCACAACACACTAAAACACCACACAGTTATGAGGTTTCTAGTCCCTCTCAATTCAAACCCTACATTAGTGGACATAGAAAGAGCTCCCGATTCATTCATTGTTAAGACTCTTAAAATACTATAGCTCAGTCATAGACTTCTAGGGAGCCTACATGAAGGAGCTACATCTCTATATGCTTTATTAGCCAGAAACTATATAGTGAGTCCAGATAATGAGTCTTGAACAAGCAGATCATGATCCATTATCCTATCTACAATTCAGTGACCTTAGTTATTAGAAGTTCTTACTCCTGTGATAACATAGTCCTGGAAGGTAGATGAATAATGCATTACCGGTATGAAGAGCAGTGGATTGTATTCACTTGAATGAATGGTGAATGCTTGATATAAACCTAGAGCACATTCCCCTCTCTTATTTTTCACTGGGGAGTTAATATTCTGCCCTGATCAGGCCCTCCTTTGGCCTTAGCTGAACTGCGAGCTCTCTAGCCAAGCTGTTTGATTGCTAAGCCAACATGGAGATTTTACAACAAATGCAAGCGCAACTGTCTCCATAATGGAGTGAAAATTGAAAAGGGCAGCTGGGGGTTTTATTTGGTGACACTTCAGTGAGGAGTGTGGAGGTGTCAGTCGCTGACTCAGATGCAGGAAAATGACCAGCCACTCAACACACTGGGCTTGAAAAGGACTACATGAAAGGTCACTGAGCAGACAGTTTGTCAGTAATCGTCCAGTAATATTCAGAAATAACTTCAGTACTTCAGGGGATTTCACAAAAAGGAAAGGCGTAACTTCTACTGATGAGCCAAATCATTATCATTTGTATGCTTAATATGCTGTTGGTCCTCCGCAAAACACCTCTGATCTGGCATATGAGCTCTATAAGTCCTTTGAAGTCCTATGGTATCAAGCAGACATGGGAACAATTCACTAAGTTGCAAGTAACAAGTAAGTCTTGACAATCAAGTCCCGAGTCAATACAAGGGAGTCTCGAGTCAAGTCTCAAGTCAATACAAGCGAGTCTCGAGTCAAGTCCCAAGTCTTAAACTTCGAGTCCTAGTCAAGTCACCAGATGTAACGTCATTTCAATATTTCACGCGATGCAGTTGATGGTATATATTGTACTACAGTTGATTAGTAGTATATTAAAATGACATTAATCATAAACGTTTTTAAAGTTTGTATTTATTATAACAAAATAACTTACATATGACAGCTTTTTTACTTAACCAAAAAGTGCAAATTGTTCAGTAAATCATTTTACATTGTTTCAAAAGCAAATATGGAGTTATGTTCTTCTTACATTATATTTACTACTACTACTACTAATAATAATGCTAACAATATCTGTGATAGCTCTAGATTTTAGGCTGGTGTCAGGTTGTAGTAAGTAATCCTGCAGTGCAAAAAACGTAAATGATGTCTTTTTAACAAACCATGAACCATAAACTTAATAAAATGATAAAGTGCAAAAGTTTATCTCATCCTTCACCAAGAATGACTGGTTCAATACAATTCGTAAAACTTTATCCGTAAATGACGTGATTGTGTGCATGCGCGGTACAGATCTGGCAGAGTGAACGGATTGGGTCGTGACAAGTAGTTAATACAAAATGATCCAGTTATTTGATTCCGTTTTACTTATTTATTGTGTTCAAATGGGTTTTTAAGCCTTTTCAAGTCTTAAATCTCAAGTCTAAGTCAGTAAAGGTAGAGTCTAAGTCAAGTCGCAAGTCTTTAGTGATGTCACAAGTCATCAGTTTGGTGACTCGAGTCGGACTCGAGTCCAAGTCATGTGACTCGAGTCCACACGTCTGGTATCAAGACATTATCAGCAGTTCATTTATGTTGTGATGAGTTCTAGCACATCCCAAAGTTGCTTACTCAGAAGGAAATCTGTGGAATTTGGAGAACACTTGGTAAATATTGAGCACTGCTAATCTGGAGACCATACTGATTCCAGCCGAAGTATCTGATCAGGACTTGACTTTGAATAAAGCCGGCTCAGGTGTTCATGCCTGCCCATGTCTCCCTCATCCAACATGTTGACACACATCTGTCAGTGGTGTTAATGTTTTAGCTCATTGGTCTAAGCCAGAGCTGTCCAACCCTAATCCTGGAAATGTACCCTCCTATAAGGTTTAGTTCCAGGCCTAAGTTAACGTGCCTATCAAATCTGTACAGGTTTCTGACTACTTTTTATTTCAGTGCACTAGGTGTGGTAGATTAGTGCTCATCAGGGTGAGCAGGTCTCCAGGAGCAAGCTTGGCTTAAGTCTTCAGGTTAATTGGTCTTCTGCTGGTGGATCATCTAATCATCATTGCATTGGTAGTCACAGGATGCTGCCTGCAGGATGTTTTTGGCTGGATGATAGAATATTCACCCCAGCAGAGACACTGACGTGTATAAAATGTCTGATCCACTCATACCAGTGTCTGATCATTGAAGAACAAGGTGAAATGAAGCTAACAAAATACTGAAGGACTACAGTCTGTAATTGTAGAACTACAAAGTGCACCTATATGCTTACTGGAGCTGATTAAATGGACAAGGTCATTTTAATGAAGTGGATGGTCGGTGTGTGTAATGGTGAATTAGATTTGCACCATTAGCCCAAGAAACAGTGTCCACCTTCAGGAAGAGTGAACTCAGCTTCAGCATCCAGATCATTACCATCCACACCTGTTTTCAGTGAACTTCATGAGCTCTAGCCATTATATTTTACTATGGAAATGGTCCACTTCACAGTGTGTATAACTGAGCCTTATGGTTTTTAAAGTGGCCTAATTTTGACCTTTTATGAAACATCAGGAAACATCTTTCATTTAAATTTCAGTTAAAGTTCTCTCTTATTCTTATTTTTTTACATTGACATTTGAAGCAACTGTTGTAAATACAAATCACACACCAACACCCCACCCTACCTTTTTGAACCTGAAGCTGTTTAAATTGCCTTTTGTTTGGAAATCCAGTTAGGAAACAGTTACAGTGATCAATCCTGCTAGAGATAAAGACGTGGATGAGTCTCTCCATGTCTGGTTTAGTCAGAAAATGTCTGATCTTGTTGTATTCTTGAGGTGATAAAAAGCTGATTTAGTAACTGCTTTAATATGATTATTAAAACTGAGGTCTGAGTCCAGTATTACACCAAGGTTATCAGACTGCTCTTTTGATTTAATGACTTTAGACTCCAGGTAGGTCACTAGTCTGTGCCTCTCATTTTTTGTTCCCAAATAAAATGATCTGTTTTATCTTTATTCAGCTGCAGAAAGTTTTGTCGCATCTAGTTAGTGATTCACTCAAGGCACTTACTGTGTGCGTCAAGGGGACCCCTGTCATTTCTGGACCGAGACAGGTAAATCTGAGAGTCTGTATATCTGTGATAAGACATCCCGTATTCTAGTACAATATGACCAAGAGGGAGCACGTATAAATTAAATAGAAGAGGCCCAAGAATTTAACCTTGAGGGACACCAAAGGTCACTGGCATGTTCTCTGAGACATGGTTTTTTATTTTGATAGTCATTTCTGCCTTGCAGTTAAGAACTAAATCATTTCAGAACTGTTCCTGAGAGTACCGCCATTTTAAGGTCAACAGTATCAAAATATTAAAATATTATGAACACCGTCTTAATAGTGAGAATAACCACCCTTGGCTTGGAGCTTTCGCTTAACTGGGCCACTGTGGCGAGTTGATTGCTCTGTACCACCTGCTGGAGTCATAATTCTCCTCTGGCATCAATGGCCCGTGGAGCAGCATTGTTGTACTTTGAGTGCCTCCCAATGGCATAACAAGTCCATTTTGAGTAAACCTTCAGTATGGCAGTGCTAGAACATCCCACAAACTTATCTATTTCTGAGATGCTACAACCCTTCTTCAAGCACCCTATTATCATACCCACTCTGCTACAGCACTGGTATGCTGCCTTATTTATACCTGCAGTAAGCCCTGTCAGGTGACTTCTGGAGCCTTGATGTTATTATGGATTGTTCTTGACTTGTTGCAAATCTGACTCTGCCATGCAGATTTCTCCTTTACAACACCCAGAGAATTCAACCTTTTCTCTCCATAGAGGCCAAACAGTGCTTGTTCAGACCCTCATCATTTCTAGACTTGACTACTGTTACTCCCTCGTGGCTGGTCTACCAGTGCATGCCATCAGGCCCCTGCAACTGATCCAGAACATGGTGGCATGACTCATCTTCAGTGTTCCAAAGTTCAGTCATGCATGTCCTCAGCTGTGCTCTCTTCACTGGCCGCCTGTACCAGATTCAAAACCCTGATGTTGGCCTACAAAGCCAAAAATGCACCAGCTCCTCTATACTTCATGATAAAGATCAAAACCTGATCTGTACCAAGAGTCCTTTGGGCTTCAAGCACGGCTCCACCATCCTTCAAGATGCATGGAAGACAAGCATCTAGACTTTTTTTTCTGTCCTGGCACCTAAATGGTGGAAAGAACTTTCCCTCCATGTCCAAATGGCAGAGTCGCTAGCTGTCTTCAAATGACAACTGAAGGACCATCCCTTTCAAGAACTCTTAAAGGGCTTATCTTGTACTTATGAAAGGCTTATGATTGTACACATGTTTTTCTTGATCTGACATTCAGGTAATGTATGTTGAGCATTGTGTGTATATAGGCATCCAAAATGACTTTTGTATTTGGCAGCATCTAAGCCTGAGGAACCTTCTGCATTCCATTCTGTATAAACTAGACATGGATCTTTCCTTGGTAAACAGCAAACCATTTGTGCGTCACTCTGGATAACAGCATCTGCTAAATGCCTTAAATGTAAATGCTAATCTGACATCCTCTGCTGGGTCCAAACCATGAGTGGTCATGATATTCGGATATGACCGTGTATTAGAGTGCTTACACAATGGAGGCTGATGAAGTCTCAGAAATGCAGTCTGCCAATCTGTTTCAGTTATGATGCTGTGTCAGCTCTGTCGGGCTACAAACATGCTACTATGTCGAAAAAAAGATGCTCTGTCGAGGGTTGAGAACATTTCAAAAACATTTCAGGATGGGCAGGTACAGGCAGAAGATGGATGAAAATCCAAGATGATGCAGAGGCTATTTGGTGTAGTGTGTTCTTTGCCAGTTCTGTATGATGCCAGATTGGCAGAATACAAACATTTACTTTGTTGTGCAGCAGCTTGGCACAGTGTAATTTAATATTATGGCCATCACCAGCAAATCTTTCAACTGTGAAAGCTCCAGTCATGTACACGCCTTCCAGATAGGCTAGATCTGCATGTGTCCAACACTTGTATGAGTCAATAGTTGTGTTTCCAGTGACCATGAAATATCGCAAATTAGAATTGCGAATAAAAATTAGCTTAATGGAAACACGACAATTTCGAAAAAACTCAAGTTTTTTGATAAAAGTCTTTTGTGCTAAGATGAGGTGGTTTATCAGTCATATTGAAATTGGTTTATATCGCAAAAGTGTAATGGAAACACTCGAACTGACTTTTTTCTCATCAAGGGAGTCACGTGATCAACAACCGGACGTTTCTATTGGCGAAAAAGACAAAGAAGAAGACAACAACAGAAAGTGCGAGGATGAAGATGACGCGGCATATTTGGAATAACAAGGAGAATCCTTGGACAATGTGCAGCTGCTCCACTAGAGATCTCACAGCATCACAAAGTTCATTAAAAGTTGAGTGTGTCATTCTAAAATGTTGAATCCACAGCTCTTCTGTAAAAGCATCGACTACAGTTTCCCAAAAACGCCGCATACGTAGCTGCTCCCAAGTATAAGGGGCTTGTCACTCCAAAGCCTCGATAAGT
>BRDA01021581.1:12392-41998 GCA_036984385.1 Crenuchus spilurus
GTCTGTAACGGTAAATTCACAATAATCAACACAACTCAATACTGTCTGTATGTCATGTAATGACTTATCGCGAGAACAAACATATTCACATGTGATTTTATAAAAGTATTTCACATTTAATGGAAACACCACAATTGTGAAACTTGTTTTATTGAATTGTTTTTTCGACAAAACAGAATATCGATAAAGTTTTGTGCAAAACTGCAATGGAAACGCAACTAATGTCATTTTGTGTCAACATGATTTTGAAGCTGTGATTTTATGGTAAAATTGTTACATAGTGTTGCTTTAAGGTTAATCAGTTGCTTGTTGGAATGCCTACTGAGGACTGTATTATGAAGACAAGCCCTGGTCACTCTCCAGAGCCTCCGGCTCTTCAAACCTTACTGGATGTGGGAAATCTCCCCTCACTTCATCTATCACTCATTTCTGAAGGGATTAAGACTGTATGTCTGTCATAACTCAACACAACTAATAACACTTAAATGGCAATGTCTGTGGCAATTTGTTAAAGCAGTTGACGGGTCCGCAAAGAATTATTAGGTGCTGCAACACTGAGAATTTGAAGAACATGCCCGGTACCAGCTGACAGAGCATGATTTGTGGCGCACATTTATTATGGGTGGCCTATGAATTTTAATGAGTGAGCACAAGGCTCGAGTGTGTCATCCTGCACAAATAATGGCAATTTGCGTGGTTCTTTGCTGATCAGGTCTGAGGACCTGTTTGTGGGCCGCTAAAAAAGGTCCTGTGGCCTAATAAGGCAGAGCTCTGCTGAGCGTCTAAATGAGCATGAGCAATGTTCTAAATCCATCTGATGTCACAACGTGTCCGAGACCAAGAGGCAAATTGCAAACTGGAATACATTTACATGGTTTTATGTCCACTAAGGGCAGAATATAAATTGCTCTTTGAGTCGGGCTTAGCTGCGGAAGACGGCTTATGAATTCATGCTCACATCTGTAGCCATGACAGTAATGGAGCCCCATCAACTGGGAATAAATAAACATGCTGTCTCGTAATAACTTTAGGTAGGCATATGCCCCGCTCAGTGCTGGAGGCAAGTGGGAACAGGTGAACAAGGCGGAGCGTGCAAATGCAACAGGCTCCGCCCACCATGTCTCCCTCCGCCTCCCTCGCCCCGGCAGATTAAGAGGAAATGGTGCATTGCCGCATTTCGGCTTGCAGCATGTTGAATAGCCCATAATGAATATCTAATTACGCTTTAACGGTCAATAAAACATCAATTCACTCTCCTGACAACGCTCTGCTGACACGGGACCATGTCTGCTCACATTCACTGGCAAGTTATTAAACTATCAAATTGGATCTTTACAAGCAAGAGCACATATTATCATATATTATCACACAGTGCTTTATAAATGAACCGTCCTACTGAGATACTTCATGTACCAAATTCATTCTTCTTCTGAAGTTTTCAGAACACTTGGCTTTCCTCAGAACAAACACTTTTATAAAATAAAATAATAACTTTTATTAAATAAAAGTGCCACAAAACAAGTTATTTAAGGAACCAGTGTTTAAAAAGATTAAATGGTGCTTCTATGGCATCCCTGAAAAGCCGTTTCTTTTTTAAGTGTGTGTGATGTGTTGAATATGTTGTCATACACATCGTGATTAGTGCACAGTTGTGATTGTAAATGGATCACATTCTATAGAAATATGACAGCCAGAAATAGCTCAGAATGTTCAGGTTTTCACACAATCTCAACTGTTAATCTACTGGGCTATACATTTTCAAATGATGTAATCCTTGTGTAAGACAATCCAATTAAAGAACTATTCACTTCCTCCAGCTCACACTTCCAGCAAATGAAATTAATCATGTCATAGCATTACATGCTAGCTTTTTCAATGGTGTACCTACATTTTGAGTGCAAAACCTATAATGTATCTGATCATGGATAAAGGATTAGATGATTTTATTCTGCTTATAACCTACAGGTGACCCCAACAAGGTTAATACTCAGTATTAGTGTATTCTTTTGGTCATGTTACTGCTCCACAAACTGAAGATGTTCAGCTTTGTTAGATCACATTTACTGAAAACGATGTGAATTCAGCAACATCGGATATCACACTCAAAAGAAACAGTGTAGATTAAATGGCAGAACTGGCATCCACTGTGGCGCTACATACTGTATGTCTAAAGCTCATCCTGCTGGTCTGGAGAACTTTCAAACATAAAAGTCTCCTGTGAAGGAAAGAGAAATGGGTTTGTTAAAATTACAAAATGGTACAAAATGGTCTAGTTTGATATTTTGGTGAAATAATCTGTGATTAAGAAGATAAGACTTATTTTATTATGTTATTATGACAATTATTGCATTTTTGAAAATGCAGAAATAGATTTCATTGCATTGTGTTCACTCTCCCATTTATACTTTCTGTATATGAGAAAGTCATTGCTTTTTTATTATGTCATAAAATCAAAACCATTTACATAATTGTCTTTCAGGCTGCTTGCTTTTTGAATATGACGCAAAACAGAGCAAACAATCAGGACAAAGGCAATTTACATATATCCGTCTTAAAGGCACAGTATCACAAAGAGGCTGCGACATGTTCATGTTGCTGATCATATCTAAAGAGAAGTTTTGTATTATAGAAAAAGCTGAAACAACTGGAAATCACCATGAAAGCTGCATTCACAACTAATGAAAAAATAAAGCAAGGCTGCAAAAAACAAACAGCAATCACTGGGCATTTTGTTGTCAAAAAGCAAAATGTCCAGTGCTGGAAAAATGTCTCTGTGATTACGTTTTTTACGATTCCCCGGAATTTCCCTTCTAAAGTAAGTGTGCGCATAGTATTCAAGGATGTGGATTATTTGCATGTATATGTAAATATATATATATATATTCAACGCACTTTAATATCACCAATATTTGTTTCATTATAAAATCTTTCAGATAAAACGGTATATTTTTCTTTTCTTTTTTTTTGCTAACACAGCGGTTCATGTGTTGAGAGAGAAACTGAACTCAATCACACCCCAGACTTCTCCTGACCTCAACCACCATCTCACACATGACCTCCAAAGCCTCTATAGCATCGGTTACTGTGAGACTCTATCATTTCTTACAGCACAGCTCCTGTGACAATTTGACAGCACCTTTTATTGTATTTATTTCTTATTTAGTTATACACAACCAAACTGCTAATGTACATGAAATAATATACAGCATTACACTCAGAGAATATTGTAAGATAAGCAACATTGGACAGTGCTAGAAATATGCACTGGAAAATAAATATCAGACTGAAAGCTGCCTAACTAATCCTAGTTTTATGTTTGGTAATTAAGTGCACTTTAACTACTTTGATTGACCTCAAATTGGCATTTAAATATTCTGTAAAAAAAAAAAAAAAGGTTAAATCTAATTTTACTCAGTAAGCTGCACCTAATCCTGCCATTCTTTTCTAAAGCAGGTACATTAACCTTCTGGAGTCTGAGGGTATTTCAGACACTCTGATTTAGTCAGACATGGCTTGAATTTTTACAAGTTACACCGATCTAAATTATTTTTTCCAAAGTGTTACATAGGCTTTTGTTCAGCACAAACTCAACAACACCAGTGTCAAAACAGTAAGAGTGTCATAAATCTGTTTTGATTAAATCTGCTCTAAACTTAGACTTTCCAAAAAAAGATGTGCTGATATTTTGTGAAAAAACACTCTAAACATTTCCAGCCAAAACCTTTGAGCTCAGAACTGAATAAACAGAGGTGTTGGCTTCACACTGCTCATTACAGTTTTTAGACATTGTGTGTGGTTTTATTTCTAAAGCTTAACATATAAGTTGACATGTTATACTCATTCAGTGGCTCCTTGATTGGATATTTATGAGATGAGTGTGAGATGAGTCTTCTGTTCAGTATCACCTCAAGTGAGATGTCTTTGAACTTACTTTTTTTTTTACTGAATTTTTTTTTTTTACCTCATTCTTAAAAGCATGCCCAAACATACTAATGAACCAGTCTGTTTTGGCCTATTTTAGCTTCCATATTGTTCCTACTCAATCAGTGATGCACAAGGAGTCAACTTGAACTCTGAACAAACTTGAAAATTAACACACACCTTGGTGAACTTGGTGGTGGTCAAGTTTTTGTTTAACTCATTAAATTTAGCTTTGTTAACCAAACGGCCCTAAAATATGGAAGGCAACAACTGAAGCAGATTGCTCCACAGTTTGATGTTTTTCTTGCTCCCGATTCAGTTCAATAAAGAGCATCTCTAACATGTCTGAACATCATCTTAAATGCATCACTTGACTTAAAATGACCTTAGCTTGGTCTTGTCATACAAGAGCTGCTGGATACTGTACACACTATAATATCACATCTGTTAGACATCCCTGAGATGTAGGCAAGATGAAAGTCTTCTCAAAGTTCACCAGTGATGGCACAGAAATATATTATGTACGAAAAGTCTATTAAATAAGTGTTCCATATGGAATGGATTTCATCTCATAGGTGTCCCTGAGACACCCATTATATGAAGTTTTGGGACACCTGATCTTTCACTGTTTTTTTCTGAAATCAAGAGTATTAAAAAGTGTATCCTGCTTTTGTCCCAAAATTACTGGATGGAGCTCCATCATTCCAGAGAACACATCTCCACAGTTCAATACTTGGGGGCTTTATACTTCCCTAGCCCACACCTGGCATTATACATGGTGCCAATAGGTTCATGTTTATATTCTATTGACAGTATTTCTCTATAAGGACTAGACAAGCTGTGTGTGCATTTGCACATCTGCATCAGCAATGGGTGCATCTTGAAGCCGGTGAATGTATGCATTAGAAAGTCTCCACAAACTTTTGGACACAGTGTATGCACACTTACTTGGCAATCACGTGGTTTAGTTGTATCAGTAGAGAAAATGTCAAATTGTGCTGTGCACTGGCATCAGTTCCCCACCTCAACCACACATTTTTTAATGCTGCTTCACATAGAATTGGGGACAAAATGTGTAGTAATGGTGCCACTAGTTTAAGTTTAGGTATAGACCATTTCAAAGTTTGCATACAAAGATGACATTACGAAGTTGCTCATACACATTGACAACGGACATGTAGCATCTTACCATTGACTTGCATTAGCATCAGTGCCAGTTTTTAAAATATCTGGTGTTGTTCCAAATAGTGATGTTGGGTTGTTGTGTGTATATAGCTTTTCGAGCCATTATTTGCCGGGTAAAAGTTTAAGGTTTTATCAAATACTATCTGGATCACATCCTTTTCAGAACAATAGCAGATGTTTATGGCTACAGCCTTCACAAACCTGTGCAAAACTGTCCTGTCAAAAAGAAATTTTAAATGCGATTAAGCTACACAAATAAAAAAAATAGAGCACTACTCCAATTTCCTTTTCTTCTTTATTGTGAACTCAAAACTGATGAAGTGAACTAATTACAGTTTGGACTTCACTATGCATGTCATACATTGTTTTATTTATATGCATTGTCTATTGTATAGACACACTAAAGATCTATTTTTATTTGCCATGACTTTGATTAAACGGAAAATTAAATATTGTTCTACAATATATTTTTTCTGTTTCACTTTAGTGTCTGGCCACTGAACCCTGGACAAGGATCTGGAAGAATTCTGGAAGAATTTATCCTGCCGGCAGGGTGAGTTTGCTCATATAATTGATATGATCTCATAATTAAGCTGATTGACAGAGACTTACAGTAGATTCCGCCATTATTGAGAGACTTTTATTTTGAAGAATTGAATTAAATCTAAATTCTTGAGTATATGCATCATCACTGTGTAAGGATATAGTGGAATAATGTTTCAACGCACACATACAGTGTTTTAAAATATGATAGTTTATTATCTCATTTATATGGTAAATAAATTGGCTCAACACTGAGGCTCAATGGGACAAATCTTCACTTCCGTTACCAAAGTATGCATGCAACGTTTCGGTGATGTTGCTCATGAAACCGTCTATAGGTATTGATTTGGTGAAGAATTTGTATGCTGATGTGTGTGGCTGACCTGACTGTAATTTGCATAAAGGTAATGTGTACACTATTAATGTAATTTGTGCAGTAAAATGTGATGAGGGGAGGTATTCTTTTTTTGGGCAAACTCAGTAATGTCAAGCATAGCAATGCTGCTGGTTCCACAAAGGGTTCTTTAAGCATAGAAGCACCATTCTTAAAAGTCTGGTTCTTAACAGCACCTTTTCTGTTAGAGATTCAGTTGCTAAGTACAAGAATTTTGATGATACTCTTTTGATATTTTGATCATTAGTGCAACTTTTCCATGTTTTTTTTACAAAATTAAGGTTCTTCATAGAACCTTTATTTCAAGTCTATAGTTTAGAAACTTTCTTCACATTCACACAGCTTTGCGAAAAATAAATGTACGTCAGGAAAAAGTTATTTTTGTGTACATAATTTAATTCAAAAAGGTAAACTCAGGTATTTTATATTCATCACATATAAAGTGACAAATTCTAAGTCTCTTTATATGTAATTAACATAAAACATATGACAGTTTGCCTTTCTGAATTAAATTATGAATAATAATGAGCTAATTTTTGATGTCACAGCAACTGTTTAAAGTACCAGACGTTTAAAAGTTCTTAAAGGAGCTAAAAGTAGTTGATCTTTCACTCAAACGACCTTCTGTTGCACCTTTATTTTAAGAATGTACTACATACAAGATATCCAGCAGTAATGAATGTGTTCCTTGCTATACTGCGAGTTAACACATGGTTTAGTATTCAGACACATTCATTTGACCTCTTTCTCGGCATGAGGTCAGGACAGACGTTTCCTCAGACATGTACAAGTGTGAGGCATTTTAAAGTGAGAAAGCACTGGTAATTGTGTTTAAATGAGTTTAAGCAGTAAATGAAGCTCTGACACAGCTGAATAAAACAGCTCAGCTATCATTAGAAAGGTTCCATTAATGGAGCCCGTGTTGGGAAATTGGCTCCAAGTTCTTACGCTGATAAGACGGATATTTTTAATTTCTGACACGGCTTGCTCATTTTGATCCGCAGCCCTGTAGGGTGCTAAAATGCACCATTAATTCCATTTGAGGCAAGGTTACCATTGAGGATTAGTTGCTTTGTGCTGTCCTCTCTTCCAATTGATTCCTGCAAAACTGCCTTGTTATGAAACATTCAGAGCTGCGCTTTCTGTTGCATGTAGTCAACAGAAAGCAATCCGAAAGATTTAAAACCTGGTAGTGCATGTAAGATTAAAGCTACCTACATTTTCAGACCAACACTGCAGCTTAACTAGGCTGATTTTTTTTCTCATGAAAGGAAACATGGGAGGAATGTGAGTGTATCAGTTATGGATGTTAGGTTTCAGCACCAATACAATGTACAGTTCTCAATACCAGTTTCTATACCAACACACAAAAATAAACAAATGAAATGAATGGATTTTAATGTAAATTATTTAATTTTAGAACATGCCAGCAACAAGAATAGGATGGAGACTTCAAGTAATAAATAAAAAATTACTGTTAGGGTAAAGGAAAAAAAATATTGTGGGTGAAAATATACTTTTTAATGGTACAACTGCCACAATTCACAAACACTGGATTCATCAATATCTAAAGTCTTTCTTACATTTGTGCTTACGGTAAATAGTCTTGTATTATAAATTCTGAAATATTACACAACTGTTTATTTGAAGAAAACATTAACCAGTTATTTTGCACAAACATGTCAGCACTCAAATATGTATAAAATGTGCTCTTGACTGTAGAGTCTGTTCTTACTTACAAAACAAATTACAAAAAAAGAAAACGTGATTGGTGAATGTTAAAAACGTCAAGAAAACTCTTCTTAAGAAAGAGTCTTTGATTGAGGCCCAGTATCAGTAACATTTCAGGATGTGAACATTTTTTACATTTATTTATTTTGATAATTTTTGCCAATTTTCTCCCCTTCCCAATGTAGCAGTAGCCAATTAACCCATCCCATCCACTAGGGGGCTTTCCCCATTACTTTGCACTGTCCCTGACTCTAGGAGGGTGAAGACATAATAAATGTCATATGCTTGTCCGTTGCGTGTGATTCGGCCACCACCTCTTTTCGAACTACCGCTGATACACCGTCACTGGGGAGCCAACATGCTCAGAGGAAAGCACAGGGTTCCAAGCTCTGAATGGACCAATCAGTAGACGTCTGAGCCAGCGGACATTACAAAGTGTGAGTGAGAGCGCCATCTACCCACCCAGAGAGAGCACTGCCAATTTTTTCTCTCTTGGGCCCCGGCTGTTGATGGCAAACAGCATGACCGGGATTTGAGCAGCATGACCGTGAACTAGTGCTGGGCGATAAAAACGCTAACGATATGTATCGCAATAGACACGTAATCAATATCAATAGAAAATGCGCTCTATAGAACGTTCGATATATTTTTTTTTCATTGGAATAAACCAGAGCAAAGATTCCGCTTTAAATTCACCCGCTTGTGAAGCAAGATTGGTTGGTCCTCTGGTGCCTAGCAACGTATGGAGTGACACGCTAATAGCCAATCACGGAGCACTATCAAGCTTGGTTGTGCCACCTCGTTATCTCATGCACGCCCTCTTGTTTGTGTAACTTGAACCGGCATCGTGTGAGACGCATGGTGAGTGGAATATAAGTGCGACGAGCAGCACGATGAGCAGCGCGACAGTGAGCGAAGAAATTGTGAATAAAAAAGGAAAGGCCAGCTCACCAGTATGGCAGTTTTTCGGATTTTTTCAGTCGGACCGTACTCAGACCAACATTGTCTGCAAATTGTGCAGGACTGTTGTCCCCACCAAGACCGGCAATACGACTAACTTGTTTTACCACCTTAGCTGGCTCTATTTGAGGACAAAATGGTGTGCATCACTACAGACAGTGTGGCCAATATAGTGAAGGCGACATCACTAAATGACTGGACACGGCTGCAGTGTTTTGGCCATCGTTTGCACTCTGCTGTTAGTGATTAGCATTGTCATTTTGATAATAATTATCCATGTTGGTTCCTATTTATTATCCAATGTTTATTTGAGATGCTATAGTACTAATAATAACAACAACAAAAACTATTACTACTACTAATGCTGATTATCATTGTAATAATAATAATGCTGATCACTGTAATAATAATAATAATAATAATAATAATAATAATAATAATAATAATAATAATTTTTATTATAATTGTTATAAGTAGGCGATTAACTTCCTTGTAAACTTCCTAGCCACTAATATATATAAGGGCAAGGATATTTTTTTATTTGAGTGTTTTTCATGGTTGTGTTGCCATTTCTGAGGAAGGTTAAATTTGAAATAAAATGTTTAAATGTAGCATATTTTCTCATAGTCCTTATTTTAAATAGGTTAAAAAAAATTCAATAATTATCGATATCGACCGATATGAAGTGCTTATATCGTGATACAGTTTTTAGCCATATCGCCCAGCCCTACCGTGAACCTCTGGTCATAGTGTCAGCGTCTTAGCCTGCTGAGCCACTCGGGGGGTCCCCCCAGGATGTGAAAATTTTTTTCCATGTTAACATAAAATTATACAAGTTAGTAATATTCTGTAATAAGGCTTTTGATTGTGGATAAAGTTCCAAATGTATGAAAAATCAGATGTGAAGGTTTTTTTTTTCCAATTTTGTACCATGCTGTTGTTCGGTCAGGAGCGTATTTATGATCCCCAGTTTCTCATGTTCCTCAAATCAATATTACCACACATTTACTCTCCTGTGATTGGGTCAAATGTAACCCAACCCTCATATGCAGAACTGGTGAACATTGGATGCTGGGAGACTACATATGTTTAACTGGGGAACACAGAACCCTTCGAGGTTATATATGTAGAACTGGAGAACACTGGATGCTGGGAGACTACATATGTTTAACTGGGGAACACAGAACCCTTCGAGGTTATATATGTAGAACTGGGGAACACTGGATGCTGGGAGACTACATATGTTTAACTGAGGAACACAGAACCCTGGGAAGTTATATATGTAGAACTCGGGAACATTGGATACTTGGAGCTTGCATACATACAGTATGTAGATCAGGGGATCAGAGAACCCTGGGTGATTACATATGAAGCTCTGAGAACATAGAGAGAGCACATGTAGAACTGGGATATTTAGAACCCTGGTAGAGCACATATGTATAACTAGGGAAAAGGTATTTTGAGATATTTTAATCTTCTGTTAATGACATACTCCAACACATGATGCGTCACTGTAAAGGCCCAGATGTCCTCAGTGGCTCAATAGGTTTCAGAACTGCAGATTATTTGGTTTTTGAAATATTGTTTTTAAGCTTCTGTCCCTCTGCAGACGACAAAAATCAATTACCAGGTCTTACAAGGATGTGTTGAACTGAGGAACGCTGCACCCTGGGAGAAATAACCTGGGAATACAGGAATGACCCTGTCATATTGATACCTTCCTTCTTTTTCCCTTTGTGTTGTATGCTGCCCTTCTCATTCATGTAGCTACAAAACAAACCTAAAGTAAACGTTTGCATTGAACTATCGCTTTAAGGAATACACTGTGCTATTGCTAACAGTAACCTTGCCACACACTCTCTATAATGGTACCTGCTGACATGTTTTTGCTCTCCTCCAGATCAACTGTTCTCACTCTCATTCCTCATGTCACACCGCTGACCTCTCAGAGTAGCGGTCACACAAAGACAATTAACCTAATTTACATGTTTGGTTGTTTCTCCTGCAGCGGCTCAGCGGTTGTGAGACGGGCGCAGTGTGCCAGTCTTCTTTGGGAGCCGTCACACAAACAGACCACAGGTTTACACACCCCTGCTGATGCTGATGGAAATGCCCTTGATATTGTTTTGCCAGGAGATGTTGAGATGTGTGAGTATTGATCTCAGTGTGTGACAGATACAGGTGTAGTTTTTGATCACCAATTGAAATATTTTCAAACAAGTTTCTGTGAAGAACAAAGCAGAGACACGAGCATCTGAATAACTTCAGTGTTCATAGGATAGTGTTTGTATCCATTAGATTTTATAATGTTATAAACAAACAACATAAGATTTAACATTTAAGTGTGGTACTTGCTTGTTCAGTTAAATGTATAAAGCTGTGTATTGGCCCAGTGATAGGATACATATGATTCAAGATTTTAAATCCAATATACAGGCATACATAAAAAAATTGGAATATAGTGAAAAACAAATTTTATATTCACAAGACAATATGCATCATGATGCATGGGTTACAATTCAGTATATTGTGATACTGTAATCAAGGAGATATATTATGATTTTTTAAAATTTAATTTAAGGAAAACTACTTGTAATTCCTTTATACTGCATATTTCCATTGGAGTGGAAGAATCTAATGGCTGAAGATCATCTAGTGGTTGTGATTTAAACACAACACAAAATGAACCACTGTCTGTCACCAATCTTTAGATGTAAGCTATTCACCCTCTGGAGTCTGGGGGCATTTTAGACACTCTGGTGTAATCTGACATGGTTTTAAGTTTTTACAAATTACACCAAACAAATTTGTTTCTAAAGTGTTACACAGGCTTTTGTTCAGCACAAACTCAGCAACAACAGTGTCAAAACAGTAACAGTGTCATAAATCTATATTTTGATTAAATTTAACTAAAAACACACTGTAAACATTTCTAGTCAAGACTTTTGAGCTCAGAACTGAATAAACAGAGGTGTTGGCTACCAGGGTTCTAAATTAACTTTTTTGATCACCAGCCAATGTGGCTGGTAACTTTCTAAAGTTACCAGCCAATCAGAATTTCCACTAGCCAAATTTTATGCTGTAAAAATAAGAGAAATAAGTGCCACTGAATGCATTTGATCTATCTATCTTTCTATGTATATATATTATTTGAACCACGTCTTCAGTGCTCTTCTTCTTCAGAAGCGGCATCAGAATCTGAGCTACTCTCATTTTTTGCTGCATGTTCGCACACAAAGTTAGGCCCAGCTGCTTCAGTCTATCCAAGTCCCAACCACTGCCGCATTTAGGTTAAAGGTTTTTACTAAGCTAGCGTTAACTCCCTCCTCTTTCAGTGTGCTCTCTGTTTAGTTCTGGCCCCATTTACTTCACTTCTACCTTGAGTTGCTCTCTGAAGTCTGTTTAGTGGTGTTAGTGTTCATTTCCATGGTTTCTCGCGCTATTTTCACTACAAACTGCCAATGGGCATATAATGTCATGACGTAGCGCAGGGGTGCACACACTTTTCAGCCTGCGAGCTACTTATCTAATGACTAAGTCAAAATTATCTACCTAATATAAAAATACAAGACATATTTATTTATACAAATATTGACAATTTATGTGTACAGTGTATGCTGGTGTACCTTGAATACCTACATTAACCCATATTACACAATACAACTGTGTACATGTTTGGTCATTAGCCTACTTTATTCTGTTGACTTGCACTGAATGGAATCAGTCAGGGATGCATAGTCTGGACAGTAGTTGCTGATAGCCAGCCTCAAGCAAACCTACAAATGATCATCAGTCATAGTGTAACGATACTTGGACTTCATGATCTTCACGTGTGAAAAGGCTGACGCTGAATAATGTAGTGAAGGCAAACACACTTCAAAAATGACAGTAAAAAAGTTCTCCACTCCGTATGGAAATGGTCAGTTTTAGGTTTCTTACACAGGCAGAACAAACATACATGTTAACAACTTACAGTGACAGGAGAACACGGACTACTAGCCAACTTGAAAAAATGCTGGTTTACAAGTCCTGATGCTGTTATATGAAGCAAATGTTGAACCTCACGGTACCACTCATGTTGCTACCAAAAGTAAACTGCCAAAAATGCAGAAAAGGTGCTTGTGTAAGGCAGTTTTCTGTCACACATTGTGGATCTGGCAACCCTAATCGCAACTCCATAAACAGAGCTTGTCGTCTATATATCGTTCTTAAGAATAATAATCATATCATAGTTAATTTGACATACAACACACAAGAATCATTTTTGTCTTGTAATATATAAATATAAATATATAATAAAAGTATTATACTCTTGTAAAAAGACTATCGCAACCAGGGTTGCCAGGGTTGTGAAAATGCATTCACTGGTAAACCTTCCGAGGGGGGGATGCAGGGATTTTTGCTCTAAATAGAAAAGAAAATGAACAATATGATTTATTTTTTATGCTTTTGTGATTTGGGTGCTTTAGATTTTATCAATAGATAGACAGATTTTATTTTGATAGTATCAGCTTGTGTATGGCAGTTTTCTGGCTGGAGGTTTTGGGGGATCTGGCAACCCTGAACGCAACTCCGTAAACAGAGCTGGTCATCAATAATCCTCGTGAACATGAGTGACATGAGTTTTTTTAATGCCATGCGATCTACCCACACTACCTTTGCGATCGACCGGTGCACCCCTGACGTAGCGTTAAAGAATATATTGTTCCTGGGAAATGTAGGAAGTACTGCCAGGGGATGAATGACGGAGCCTTATGTATCATGCATGTAATGCCTCTTGCATCACTGGCCAAATTGTCTAGTAAGTTTTTATTAACACCCGCCAAAATGATTTTTTACCCGCATTTGGTGGGTTGGCGAGTGTTAATTTAGAACCCTGTTGGCTACACACTGCTCATTACAGTTTTTAGACATTGTATGTGGTTTTATTTCTAAAGCTTAACTAATGTGAGGTGACACTCTGTTTTCACTCAGCGACTAACCGTCTATTGAATTTTTATGAGAGAGGTGAGCAACACTCAGGACAGGTCTATTGTTCAGGTTCTCCTCAAGTGAGAGCTCTTTATTTGTCAACCTTCTGCAGATTCCAGACCACTGGAACCCACCAATGGAATGTTCGGAATTATCATGTCATTATCATATAAATATGTGCAGCCTTGTGTCTACTTATTTAAGCTCCTCATAAAAATATATTTATTTTCTCTCTCTCTCTCTCTATATATATATATATATATATATATATATATATATATATGTGGAGAGCCGCCTCCAGGTGATTAAGTATTTCTGTTGTATTTTACAGTTTCACAAACCATAATATTGTGATACTCAACTGTATCAATATTTTCTGACATCCTCATGTTTTAGGAATTTACATTTATCCATTGGTCAGATGTTTCTGTCCAGAGTGCCCTGCAGTTTTACAGTAGTAGACTATTGTAGCTTTTGTTGTCAAATCAAGATGCTAGCTCAGACATCTGTGTTTCAGAAGGGTGATTTAATTCCCCTACTGGTTGACCTACAGAATGACAACTTGCACAGCTTACATGGTGCAAATTTAGCCCTATTCAATCAACCAAGACATGTTTGGAGTCAAGCTCTTTGCTTCTTTAGATTAGAACAGTGAGGAACAGTGAGGCTATTGCTGCTAATAAAACTTTACCAAAACTTATGTCAACCCTTTCAAACAGCATCCAGGTCTTAATTAAGCTCTCACACACTAATCAGTGTTTTTTAGTGACCATGAGTGGCATAGATAAGGAGGAATCCAATATCGTCTTCTAGCAGCTCTGCTGCTGTCTGAAGTGAATGTGGTGAAGTTTTGAAACTCAAAGTAAGTCATACTGTGTCCTAAACCACTTCCACTACTCTGAGGCTCAATAAGATCAGTAGGCAGTGTGAGCAGAGACATTTTGGTGATATATTTTTACAGAAACTGCAGGGCTACGTAGGTGACTACTGAGCTGTAGCATTTGTTAGCAGGTTAGCCTCACAGCTCCAGTGTTAAACCAGCAAAACATCTTGTCTTGGCTCATCTGGGATAAGTGGAAAAATATGTAAATATGACATGTGGGTGAACCATTTTATTAAGAGCCTGGATATCCATATTCAGATGAACTTGTAGGAATTTGCATCGACTTTAAAACAAAGCCACCTCGGTCACTGGAAAGTTCTTCATAATGTAATTATTTGACCTCTAGCAGACGACCAGGCCTATATTTGTACAATTGAAGCAGCTTCTGGATCCCTACCTAGCCATCTTTTATGTCTCCGAATTATAGATTAGCGCACAAGAGAGAGTGCTAAACGCCACGGTGAAGCAGATTAAATATAGTTACTGATTAAGGCAGACGAGAACATGACCTACATGCATAACATTTCTCTGGCGTTACACTCTGCTAAGGAATACTTTCAGGGCTTTACAGCTGGGAAAATTGCTCTAATTATAAAGCAGTGTCATACTTCACCCGTGTGCAGGGAACACTTACATATTCTCTCTGTTATTGAACGAGTGCTTTGTGGAACTCATAACAAAGATAGCGGACAGCTGTAGAGTATGACCCTCTCCTGCTATGAGCTACAGCTAGACAGTTGTCCCCCTCCCTCACTGCCCCAATACAATACTGAAATCACACAGCTGATGAGCCTGAAATAGCCTGACCCCCTGGGAGGGGCTCCGTAGAGCGAGGGGCCATCCAGCGCTCTCATCAATCTCACAGCTGCTGTCCCGCCAACTGGACGTTTGGCTAAGCCGAAAATGTTGTCCCGCCGACACACGATCGCAATCCTTTTATCAGCCACCTGAGCTTGATTTAACGCCCCCGTTCCCCCAGAGCGAAGGTGTGATTACACAGCTTCCCCATCCTCTCCGTCCCATTACCTTTACCAGCATGCGGTGTCTGCACTTATACAGGGAGGCCGGAGCCTTTACACCACAGGGACGAGGAAAAGTAATGGTGGTGTGACAAAAATACAACCTCATGGTACTTCAGGATAATCCTGTTTAAACTTTGGTGCTGGTGAAGACCTTCCCAACTTTCACATGATCATACACTAATCAGCCACAACATTAACTACAGTGTGCTAATGCTGTCGGTCCTCCATGTGCCACCAAAGCAGCTCTGACTGTATAAGGACATAAATAAAATCACTGATGAGCTCCTGTAAGAAAACAAATTACCCCCTGTACATTTAATCTAATTTGAATAGGGTTTTGGTCTTTTGTTTCAGTATATGACTGTGCTAAAATATCTTCAATTTGCTAGCTTGAAATATAACTTATTTCACTTTTAGGCTAGGTTTTACAAAACATAGTACATGGTTATATGGATATCAAGCTGTCTACCGCCACTAGAGCAGAGGTGTCCCTCACTGGGTTCAAGAAACTCCTAAAATCAGAGCTCTTCAAAGAGCACCTGCTCTAGTGATCCCAAATACTCCCCATGAGTACTGATATGCATTCAACATTCGATGTCAGAATTTGTACTTTTTATACTATTGTAAGTCGCTTTGGATAAAAGCGTCCGCTAAATGCAATGTAATGTAATATCACCACACATTAGCATTTAGATGCTCGTTGGAGTTTTATTTATTAAAATATCTCTGTAGTTTTGCATGTGATTGGTTCTGTGAGGTGACCAATTAGAGCATGGAGGGGTTTGGTCATGATAACTTTGAATCTGATGCTAAACGGTCATTGCTATGAAATCAAGCAAGACAACTAGGCCTTCACTGGAACAACAAAATAAAGAGTTAAATAAAACTGTACCAACACGCTCACATATTGTCCTCCCATATTTTAAACTGCATCATATTCTGCGCTTCCAAAGTTGCTCAGTTTAGCGAGCTAGTTAGGAAGGTAGATAGCTGACTATCTGCTTATTATTACCTTGAAATGAGCTGTAACGTGCAAGCTTGCTAACTTAACTAGTCTAGCAATAGATGACAACTACTGCTATTAGGTGTCACCTACAGTTGACACCTACAGTCTACTCTCATGACACCTTAATATTAGTTAGCTAGCAAGCTTCAGTTTTCACAACTTCATTCACATCCTCTCAGAGCATCTTTTAATATTTTGCCATTTATATAGAGTTTACTTTTATTATATTCTCATGTCACTCTGCTCCTAAAGCAGCATGTGGTACATTTAACTATTTACTGATGATTACCCAGTAACTACAAGGGCATCAATGCAAATGTAATTGAATTACTCTTAATTTAGCAAAACTGAGGAGCAAGGAGAGGAGAAATAATAATGATAATAATGATGATAACAGCAACAGCTATAGATCCTTACTGTATACGTATGTTAATTATTTTGTGTTATTCAAATAAATTAAATTCAGTTGCCTTGAAACTACGGTTGTCATGACACCATCATTTTGACTTTCAAGTGTAATATCATGATTCTCAATACCAACTCAATATTCTGGCTATAAACTAAGTACTTATTATTGTCTTTAACACAAATGTTTATTTGATTGATCAGACACATTTCTACATTTTTACAGCTTGCCTATCCTGTCTGCTCTTTTTAACACCTCTGTAACCCATACAGAACTAATTTCTACAAAATATGCAGCAAAATGCATAAAAAAAATTCAACAAAAATATGGTGCCAAAATAGTACAACTCATTTTAAAACACAGTGAAAGTACTGACCATTTGAGTATAGAGTTGATTGCCAAATTTAAGTACTGAAAACATAATTGTATCATGTACAATCCGTACATATAATAAATGTATTGAGAATCCACTGCAGATGATCAGATCTGGTTTTACTGTTTAAAGGTCTGGGTTTGCATTATTCCAAGTTTCAAAACTCTGGTTGTAACTTAGTTGGTCATTTTCTGTAAAAAAAAAAAAATGTAAATGTTGTCAGAAGTTTGTGGAATAATGTAAAATTGTTCGTGTTACTGATAGAAAACAAATTAAAATTCACAAAAGTGCAATACTTCAGAAATTCGTACTTGGTGCAACAAGTGATTTTATAAAAAAAAGGCTTTTTGATAGCTTTTAGATCATCCATCTTCCTCTTGACCACATTCCAGATGTTTTCAGTGGGGTTCAGGTTTGGAGACTGGGCTGAATGTTTGGAGTGCTCTATTCATTTTTTCCAGAATTGTATATTGTCACATTGGATGTGAAGGGAAGCAGGTCAGAGAAAGACTGATTGTTGCTGATAGTGTATCATTCAGAGGAATGATATGAAGGCAGAAGTGGCATTTCAACATTGGCCAGCGTCAGCATTCTTAGTCTAGTAAAGCTCAACAAACCTGAAGAGGGGGTTAAAACCATTGACCTTCACGGCACATAAAACTGCAAGATACGAAAGTACAGCAGAAGATTAGGTATTGAACCCAGGCTTGATTAAGAGATTAGCCCTCCATTAACCTGCAATCACTTTGTTATAAATAAGTCTGCTTAAAGAAAAGTCCTTTTGTTTGGGACAAAGCAGATCTGATGTGTCAAATCAGTGCTTTATAGAGGTGTAAGAAAAAATATTGATGCACTTGCATTTCACAATATTATGTTTATTGATACTGTATTGATTCTCAAACACAATATAGGTTTTAAGTCGCTAATTTTTGTCTATTTGTTTATTTTGTATTGTGTTTAAACCCCCAACCACTAAAGAGCAGTGTTGTAATCATTTTCAGCCATTAGACTCTTCCATTCCAATGGAAACAATTACTATGAGGGTATTGCTAGTAATTTTCCTTAAATTAGATCAAAATCATTATATACAGTATCTGCTTGCATAGAGTATCACAATACATAACAATATATTGAATCATAGCCACTGTATCATAATGCACATTGTATCACCAGGTTCTTGCCAATACACAGTCCTACGCTGCTTTCAGTAATAGAAAATACTATTCCATTATAGGTACATGTCTAAACTGATTTTAATATGAACTTATCAGTATATGAATTTAAATGTGTTCAGAATGTCAAATAGAGCTAAAATGCATCTTAATTGAGATTTTTATGAAAAGTATAAATTACACAATAAATAAGATTAACAAATTCTATCTTAAAATTTTAAAGAAAAGCAAAACGGTTGCACAGCTGAAGTGGCTTCCACTTACAGGCAGTTGCTAGGACGTCTAATTGTTTTTGTTTGTGGTTGCATTGGTGTTGTTTGGTAGCTGCTATTGTATCCCAGGTGATTGCTATGTTGTTGAATGATGGTTGCTATGACATCCCAGGTGGTTGCCATGGCATAGCTTGGTGGAATGGTATGGTTTTGCTAGGTAGTTGTTATGGTGTCGCTAAGTGGTTGCTATGCTGTTGCAAGGTGGCTGCTACAGTGTTGCTAAACACTTACAATGGGTGGTTGCTATGGTGTTGCTTGGTGAAATTGTGTGGTGTTGCTAAGTATTTGCTAATGCAAAGTGGCTGCTATCATGTTGCTAATCACTTACTATGGTGTTCCAGGTGGTTGCTATGTTATTGCTTGATAGTTGCTATGGAATCCCAGGTGGTTGTTATCGTGTTGCTAGGTGGAATGGTGTGGTGTTGCTATGTATTTGCTAGATAGTTGCTATGGTGTTGCAAAGTGGTTGTTATGCTAATGCTATGTGACTGCTATAGGGTTGCTAAGCACTTACTATGGTAACCAAGGTGGTTGTTGCTTGGTGGTTGCTATGAAGTTGTTAAGTGTTTGGCTATTAAGTTGCTAAGCGGTTGCCATGGTAGCCCAGGTGGTTGCAATGGTGTTGCTTGGTGGAATGGTATTGTGTTGTTATCACAGCCACAATAGAACAACTATTAATCAAGTACATAGTGCCCTGTTTGCTTCTTTACCCAAACAATTGTGAATAACTTTAATACTAATGAAGATCTGGGGATGAAATGGTGATTAAATAAACTTCATTTTGTGTGAAAAAGACTGACATGTATGATTACAGTGCAGATAGATGGGTGTTCATTTCTGATCATTAATATCTGTAGGAGTGGAGGCCGGCGCCCATCCAGCCGTCTACATCAGTCACCTGCTGCTGCAGTGAGACATTAAAGCCTTCAGTTCTCCTCATGGACACAGCACAGGATGCTGGTTATTTCACTCTGAGAACTGTACAGTGATCAGTGTATAATGTATCAGTGCACAGTACAGGAGGAAGTGTTCATGGTGTGAATGTACTGCATACCAAACCTGATTTGGATGAAGTAACGGGAATTTCTAAAACAGTCTGGAAACAACATGGTCATTGGTGGACAACCTTTACTGGTGGATGATCTTTCACAACATAGAGTGTTGGGTTCAGATGTGCTTGGACACTGGCGGTGGACATTTTCAGCACATGTTGTACCATCAGTCTTTTTCATACAGACTGAGGTTTATTTAATCCACATTTCATCACCAGACCTTCATTAGTATTCAAGTTATTCACAAACATTTGAAAGTTGAAGAAACGTGACACCCTGTAGCTCTGCCTCTAAACCTGTAAATGAGTATTTATATACATTTATATGCACCAGACAGATAAAAACATGGTTGCTACTTTTGAAGATATCAAGTGAGGAGCTGCTGTTCCACATGCAGCGCAGTTTAATGAGCGGTAATATATCAGGCTCAGAGGAATCATTGTGATGATTGGTAGCAAAAGTGGATCAATGAACGGATGAGCGAGTGTGGGGGGAGAAATTAGTGAATGAATAAAATGATTGATGTGATGACTGCTTCTCCTCAAGTACATTAAGGTCACCAGTAAAATCCTCAGAGAAGCAATTACCAAATCCTACGCCACATAAATTTGTTTGAGAAATTAATTACTTCAGTGGTTAAAATTTACAGACTGTGATGTGACAGGTTTGTAGTGGTGAGAAAGGCAGGATGAACTGAGGACACAATCCCTGGTTTTAGACCACAACAATATAAAAACGAGACCCCACCCCAACATCCTTACCATTTCAGTCAGTCAGTCATCTAATCATTTGGTTCCCGATTATGTGGTTCCAAGTCTGAAAGTCTCTTGTATCTTCAGGCCTGCATGTTGTATCTAACACTTCCAATGTGAGAACCGACTGTCCTCTTACGTATCCCAGACTTTCACATTGTAATATATACAGTATACATGTTATATTCTATATACACATACACATATAAGACCTTCATCAAGTCCATCCAGTAGCCATAGAGGCAATGTGACTTTTTTACTGTGATTAAAATGTTGTCTATTAATATGTTCCATATTACATTCTGTCCACGTTTTTGGCAGAGCTGTCAAAGCTGCTTGTATTAGCAGAGCGTCCTGTCAGGCATATCAGAGATGGACAGTGAGGTACTGCCTCATTGGTTCTTACAGAAAGTGGGCAGATGGGAGCTGAGTGACCTCATCACCTGAACATATGCCCCTTCAGCAGGTGAGCATGGAGGTGGGGCTCTGTTACAAAGTGCTCACACCCACACGGCTGTTCTTATGCCATAGCACCACAAACTCACAGCTCTCTACATAACACATTGTGTTAGTAGTAATCAATAAACAGTTATTTGATTTGCATTGATTTATCACTTAAAAATAATATCCCACTTCCCTGATGACTCCAGATATACAGTAGTAGATTACCCAAACCATGTTTGGAGTTTGCTTCATTAGTTTAGAATAGCGGCAAGGCTAACATTGCTAATAAACACTGAAATTCAATAGTCACCCAAACTGTTCAGTCATACAACACAGACTAAAATAAAAACACTACAGTAGTTTCAGCTGTGGTCTTCTCTCTGGTTCTTTATGGATGCGAAAGCTGAAAGTGATGCTGGAACAGTTGAAGGTAAAAGAGGAAGAGGACCAGCAACAAGATGGATGGATACAATCAGAGGAATCATTAAAGAACCTGAAGACCCAAACAGAAGAGAGGATGTTCTGCAGAAATATTATCGATATGATCATCAGGAGGCAGATACATCAAACTTCTTTCATCTCACTCAAACTTCATCTACGTTATCCTCAACACTGCAGTTTCATATTTTACGTTGTTTCCAAAATGTGAAATTCAGTGTTTCACATTTAAATTCTGCAGAAGTTTGTTCTCCGTGGAAGATGGGTTCACTTATTTTCACTTAGAACATGAATAAAACATGGACCTGGTTTAACCAGTGATGCTCCCCTGTATCTGCTCAAACCACCAACCTTAAAGCACTTAGCATATTTTACTCATGTCTGATAATAACAAGTGATTGTAGCTCAACAATCTGTGCTTAGAGAGGGACTTGAAATAAAAAATGCATTGATTTAGATATCCCAGAGTGCTCAGTGCTCTGCATGAGCAATCATGTCTCCAACAACAAGCTAAATGAGACAAGCGTTTCAGTACTCTTTGAGAAATACTCTTTTGAGTTCATTAATGATGTTTGCCATACATGAGCTTAAAATGCTAACTTGTGCCCTTCATTTGGTGATGTTAACATGAATGGCTTAAAGTGCTGAACTCCACATCAGTATGATATTTTCTTTATCTTAATTGCTACGTTATTGAGCACAGTTTTTTTTTCTACAGGAGCAACATTGTGCAAGGATGTGCACTGATAATAATTTTAATATTTGTGTATCAACAAGAAAAATGAACCATGGGGAAGATAACACTGGAGGCTTTCTCATTTAGTTGCTGGCAGTTGGGTGATTATAAAATTAGAAATGAGAAAAAAAATAGTATCTGTAGTGTTGGATGAGTAATGCTGGGTTCAGTCAACACAAATTCAGCCCAATGTTGAGACAGATTTGTCATGGTCTTCATATTTAAAGTGTCAGCCATGAATACAAGCACCAGGAATAAGAAACAGTAGTTGTGTGACATAATCAAAGATGTGGTATCTGGGATGCCCCATGACACCCCTTAAAAACCGAATTTCTGAATATTTTGTATTTTTAATATTTTATGTTCCTTGACATTGACCAGCAGGATAACAGATGGCTCTCTGAGGACTTAAGGTATATACACCTCAGAGGTTCCATTATCTTGTGAAACCACCTGATATTACAACATATGTTTTGAGAATAAAATTCCCAAAACAGCCATTTTTTCAACACTCTGTGTTGATTTATCACTTGCAACTTTGCTGTGTATATTTGTTCTTTGACATGTTAATACATTAATTACCTCAAGTTGTCGTTGTAGGATAGATATCCAATACTGTCATTTTTGTTTTCTGGACAAAAGTGGCAACCATCTGTAGCCACAGTTGAACCTTGTTATAATAACCCATATTGACTAGTTTGTGAGACCTTAATTAAGATCTGGATCTAGTTTGTGCAGATTGGAAAAGCTTTACGTATTTTTACAGAAACAACTGAGATAATTATGGTGACTATTGAGTTCTAGTGTTTTGGAGCAATGTTAGCCACACAGTTCCAGAGAAGCAAAAAGTACATGAGGGATGAGTGGAAAATTACAGTGGTGCTTGAACGTTTGTGAACCCTTTAGAATCTGTAATATTTCTGCATAAATATGACCTAAAACATCATCAGATGTTCACACAAGTCCTAAAAGTAGATAAAGAGAACCCAGTTAAACAAATGAGACACAAATATTAGACTTCCTCATTTATTTATTGAGTAAAATGATCCAATATGACATGTCTATAAGTGACAAAAGTATGTGAACCTTTGCTTTCAGTATCTGCTGTGACCCCCCTCTACAGCAATAACTGTAACTAAACATTTCCGGTAACTATTCTTTAAACGTTCTTTGGTAGAACGACTTGTGTGTTTAGGGTCGTTGTCTTGCTGCATGACCCACCTTCTCTTGAGATTCAGTTCATGAACAGATGTCCTGACATTTTCTTTAGAATTCTCTGATATAATTCACAATTCATTGTTCCATCAATGATGACAAGCCGTCCTGAGCCAGATGCAGCAAAACATCCCCAAACCTGATACTACCACCACCATATTTCACAGATGAGATAAGGTTCTTATGCTGAATGCAGTGTTTTCTTTTCTCCAAACATATCACTTTTCATTTAAACCAAAAAGTTATATTTTTGTCTCATCCGTGCACAAAATTCTTTCAATAGCTTTCTGGCTTGTCCATGTGATCTTTAACAAACTGCAGATGAGCAGCAATGTTCGTTTTGGAGAGCAGTGACTTTCTCCTTACAACCCTGCCATGCACACCATTGTTGTTCAGTGTTTTCCTGATGGTGGACTCATGAACATTAACATTAGCTAATGTGAGAGAGGCCTTCAGTTGTTTAGAAGTTACCCTGGGGTCCTTTGTGACCTTGCTGACTATTACACGCCTTGCTCTTGGAGTGATCTTTGTTGGTCGACCACTCCTGGTGAGGGTCGCAGTGTTCTTGAATTTCTTCCATTTGTACACAATCTGTCTGACTGTGGATTGGTGGAGTCCAAACTCTTTAAAGATGGTTTTGTAACCTTTTCCAGTCTGATGAGCATCAACAGCTCTTTTTCTCAGCTCCTCACAAATCTCCTTTGTTCATGATATGATACACTTCCACAAACATGTTGTGAAGTGCAGACTTTGATAGATGCCTGTTCTTTAAATAAAACAGGTGCCCACTCACACCTGATTGTCATCCCATTGATTGAAACCACCTGACTCTAATTTCACCTTCAGATTAACTGCTAATCCTAGAGGTTCACGTACTTTTTCCTCTCACAACTATGTCATATTGGATCATTTTCCTCAGTAAATAAATGACAAGAGTATAATATTTTTGCGTCATTTGTTTAACTGGGTTCTCTTTATCTACTTTTAGGACTTCTGATTATGTTTTAGGTCATATTAATACAGAAATATAGAAAATTCTAAAGGGTTCACAAACTTTCAAGCACAACTGTTTGTTGATATATTTAATAATTTTCAGGTCATATATGATCCTGAAAAGATACTAAACATTATAATGATACACATTTTTATGTGGTATATGAAAGCAAATCTAAAGTATTAAAAAATGCCCAAAACAGACCAAGACTCCCAAAAGCTGATGGGCTGCTAGCTTAAGTACTAGAAGTGAGCAGCTGTATTATCTATCAATATTAATGTATCGGATCTAACTTACCATCACCTGATATTCAGTATTAAAAGATTTAGATCTGGATTGGGGCAAAAAACCTCTACAGGTACATTGCTAATTAACAAGATATAACAACCAAGCTACATGTCAGAGATGATCTGTAGAGATGAAGATGATCTGTAACTTCCTTCACTCCATACCTCTGATCTAGAGGACCCTTACAACCAATTACACAGCAAACAGCAGAACTGGAAGCAGCAGTGAGTAGAGTTAAGATTAGAATCTGGTTCTAATTGAATCGGGCAGTGATGAATGAAGCACTTTGAAGTTCTTTTCTCCAACAACAGAATGTGAAATTTGTCAATGCTCGTCAACAAATCTAAATAGTCATTAAATATTCCAAGCTGAAGGAAATCCTGAATAAAAATCATTTTATTTAGTTATGAATACTGCATGGTGATTTATCTGTGTCCAGAACTGATACCAATGAAGTAAAACTAAAATGATATCAAAAGACAGCCCTGCTAATGCACTAATGAGTTTGTTTTGTTTGTTGGACAATAGGTCTGGGTGGAGACTGATAATAATTGGCGTTGCAAAGCTTTAAATTTGGCAAGGGGGCTTTAGATTCCCTGATGCCCAGTCAATGGCCAGTAGATGTATGTTCAGATTGGAAGCATGGGATTATACACAGTCATATTAGAATATTAAGACCACCCCTTATTTGGAATGAACTCAGCCTGGGACATCACAGATGTCAGGGTTTACTGCATATATAAATAAGTGAGCACACTAGTCAGTTGTAGCAGAGTTTACAACCATCATCATATGCAAAGGACGTGATTTACTGATGTCTAAAAGCGTGGATGGGTGTAACATGGGTGAAGGGTGGTAGCATCTCAGAAACTGATAACTTTGTGGGATGTTCTAGCGCTGCTGTAGTGAAGGTACTGGAAATGGACTTTTTGTACATTAAGTGCCTCCCAATGGCATAACAGTGGTGCCTCTTGAGCCATTGATGCCAGAGTGGAATGACAATTGGTGCAGAGCAAGTTAAACCAGTTAAACCTCTATAATGAACACAGGAGCAACAAGGAAAATTGGAGATCACCAGTGAGCAAACACTGTATGATCTTGTGAAGTACACAGATTTTTAATGTGGTCATAGTATCCTGATTTCTCAAGGTTATTTCAGATAAGTCTAAAGTATAATGACAAAAAGGACACATCCTGCACACCTCTGTTCTTCTTGTGCTCAAGGACTCTTGTGTTCTATTGGGGCTGCTTCTTCTAGTCGCAGATGTGTCCTCTCTCCCGCAGGCAAGCAAGAACCTTCAAGTGTTTTCCACTTTGTCTTCTGCTGTGTCGATGGCAGTGGCTGGAAGATAAAAGGCTTTCGTGTGCCTTCAAAGTCATTTCACTCCTGTCAGTAATTGCTCTCATTTGTTCATATGGAAAAAATGCCATTTCTTGCCAGTGTGTCATTTCTTACCATTGTCTCTTCCGTTTGAGTTCTTTCAGATAACTGTGGGAGCGTTCAGAGAAATCTGTCAGGAAAACAATCAGGGTTACGGTCGGTGCAAACGGGAAAAGTTAATGAGCACAGTGTGCTCTGTGCTTCATCATTAAAAGTTTAAAGATGCTCAATCAATTTAGTGTTCTCACTCTTTCTCTGCCTCTCTCGCTTTTTCTTATATCTCTTCCTATTAGCTCTCCAAACAAAGCACAATGCATTTGTTTTGAACACAGAGGCCACGGGGTGAATTTTAGATCTAATCATTAATGCACAGTGTCAGATGCATCATTCCAAGTCTAGAATTTCACAGGATTCAGCAAAAATAATACAATGGACCACATTTCAGAAATGCTGCTTTATAGCTGATATAGTTTATAGTTGTCTGTCAAAATGTAACCTTGTGGACACAGTTCTGAGGATTTCCTGTAGACTTCCATTGTTACTACTGCTGTTCAATACACCTGCAAATTCAGCTACTTCCTTATAAGCTTTGTGGCCCAAATGCAGTCACTCCTTTTTACCAATCATCATCTGCTTTGTGACCCATTTTCTACACATCGAACAAGACTTTCACTGCACTGTGCCACCTCTTCTCAGTCTATGAATTTTAATTTTCACATTTGCCTTTGTCAGATATAACAGCTGAACACACTCGTGACATTCTTTCTACAATAGACATCAAACATTCTTCAGACAGTTCTTCACTAATCTGCTGCAGGACGTCACATAAACGTTGGCTCTTGTAGGTTTGCTTTGCTTTTCACTTCATCCCAAATCAGCTGGATGGGGTTTAAGTCTGGAGACTGTGCTCCACTCCATGTTTTCAAGCTGACCATCTTGTTGTTGTTTCCTGAGGTAGTTCTGGCAGAGCTTTGACTGATGTTTGGGGTCATTATCTTGCTGTATGATGAAACCCTGACACACTAGACGCATACCTGCGGGTACTGCCTGGCACTGCAGAATGCTGTGGTAGCTGTGGTTGCATAGGGTGCCTCTCTGCTTTTCAAAGCTTGATCTTCCTCCATTTCTGCAGAACAGCTTTCACCTGTTAACTCATTTCATATTCTCTGACAAAAGCCTTTT
This sequence comes from Crenuchus spilurus, assembly GCA_036984385.1. Lineage (NCBI taxonomy): Eukaryota > Metazoa > Chordata > Actinopteri > Characiformes > Crenuchidae > Crenuchus > Crenuchus spilurus. The sequence goes on from BRDA01021581.1 coordinate 39,714, forward strand.
TGTATAATTTATTAATGTAAAATAATTTACATTAATTACCTACTTACTAAACATACCAAAGCAAGTGGACCTGGGTCCATAAAGAGCTCTTGTGGCTCAAATACAGCCTACCATGTGAAAGGTCTGAACATTATCTCTATTTCGAGTCAAAACTGGCCCAACTTTAGCCAGTTAATTCAGAGTAAATTTGTTCTGGAATCCAAACTCTAAGTCACCATCATCATTCCACGACATGACTATGTGGGCCAGTGAAAGTAGTAAGTGTGGGCCAGAACTGGGCCATCACTCATCTGCTATCAGCGAAGACCAGACTCCTCTGTTTATAAAAGGGACCAGAATACTTAAACCTGAAGGTCAAATTACAATTTAAAACATTTAAAATCGCTGATAAAATGTTTGACATAATACTCAGTCATGAATGCATTCATCAGCATTAGTGACAGCACCATTATTACAGAATGAGCATTTTAACAGCTGCTGTCCTTTGTTTTCCCACAACAGCAGTTTCTTGTCATGCAACTAGTCTGGTCATCCAATTTGCAAATCTGAGACCTTCAACAGGAAGCAGGTCCTTTAACTAGTGCATAGGTCTGCAATCTGCAATTTCCCACAGATATCATGACCAGAATATGGTGAAATATATGTAATGAATGACATCATACAATGTTTGGATACATGAACACATATATTTAGCTAATATAAACATAAGTTATTTTTAAATATAGTTCTAATAAACTGTGAACATTGCATCACACACCATGAAATAGACCTTCTGCTGTGAAATGCAGTGAACATTCTTAGACATTTTACATTTTGGATTCATGTAACAAGGTGAACATTTTTGAGTCCAAAACTGATGTTTGCAGGGCTCAAATCTGCACTCATAATGTGCATTATATGCAATTAATATTTTTATTTAACAACTGTCATGAAATAAAGCATATCATGTGAAAGATCTGAATATTATTTCTATTTTGGGCCAAAACTGGCTCAACTGTTGCCAGCCAATTCAGGTTTTGCTTTGGAAACCGGGCTCAGACTATAGGCCAATGTATACTTCTGCATTAAATCTACAGTGTAGCCTATGCGTGCCCTACGTCATAGGCTACACCGTACCTTGACGTGCACCTTTTCAGCAGCTGTGATTGGTCCACCACATCGTATGCCCACCTCTGCATTTCCACCTTTGCCACCAGTTTTAAAATCATCATTACAAGCTGAGAAACGCTGGACAGAAACCGGCTCTTAAACAACAGTAGATCAAGATGAGGAGAGACTCACAGAGGAAGTCCGAAAATATCTCTATGAAAATATCTCTTGTCGTGCTCCATGGAAGTCAATACAGCACACCAAGGAACTCAACCAGTGGTATAGAAACCCTATCACCCCCTAGTGTTTTTCAGTGTAATTGTAGTGCATCACAGACAGACCAACACAGAAGTATGAATGCATGCAACGCTTAGGCGTCGCACGCAAGCTACACCATAGGCAATGCATTGACTCGATACAGAAGTATAAATTGGCCTTAAGTCAATTCTGTCATTCCATGATGGTATGTGGGCCAATAAAAGTAGTACATGTAGACCATCACTCATTTACTATCAGGGAAGATCAGACTCCTGTCTCTTTGAAAGTGTATTGAGCAGAAACTGAAGGTCAAATTACCTGTTAAAACATATCTGAAATCACTGCTGAAATGACAAAAAGCCTCATAAAGAGTTTGATAAGTTACTCAAACATCAGTGCAGTCATTTGCTGCTATTATTGAAATCACTATTATTATTAAATGAACACAATTAAATAGGCAAGCATATATAAACTACAGTGGTAACCCTACTTACGAGTTTAATCCGTGCAGGAGCCGAGCTCGTTAGCTGGTTTGCTCGTTAGCTGGATGCATTTCCCCCATAAGAATACATGTAAAACTGATTAATCCGTGTCAGCCGACCAATATACAGTATACTTTAATATGTAAATAATGTGTTTATATGGGGTTTTTAAAAATTAAACATGACGACACTCGTGTAGGCTGGCGGCTAATGACAGGGAGACCGACGGTGCTCGTGTAGGCTGGCGGCTAAGGAGGACAGGAGGACGGGCGTACGTGTATGGCATGGTTACACTTATCATATGAAAAGTAAAAGTAAAATGTATCTAACTTTCTTGTTCACTACCTTTTGCTACCTTAGCGTCACTTTCACTTTCACTGGACAGCGGTCAAAGGTATTGACTGACCTCTTCTTCTACGGTAGCATCTAGGAGATGCTACGACAGCAGCGCCTCTA
>BRDA01021581.1:42008-54584 GCA_036984385.1 Crenuchus spilurus
ACTCCTTGGTTCTGAGTCTCTTACGACTTATTACTAAATCTAATGTCCGTTACCTGGAACAAAAATATTTCGAGATCTCGACTCGTTACCTGGAATACTCGTTAGTAGGGATGCTCGTAAGTAGGGTTACCACTGTATTTAACTTGGAAACCAAAGCTGAACTAATGCACTATTTTATCAGGTTGAGTGAGCTGTGCTTCATCAAAATGTGATGCTACATCGTAGCTTTCTGAGCAGGATGTTCAACCACAGATAATGACTCACTGGGGAGATTTACCCTTGAACTGTGTGTTCAGTACGGTGTGTTCAGTACTGACTGCTGAAAAGTGCCTTAGATTGGAGAAAGGCAATCACTTCACTTCAAAGGCAAGGCTTCACTCATAATGTGCATTGTATGGGATTAACCATTTTTATTTAACATCAGCCATTAAGTAGAGTGTAATCTGTGTTATTTGAATAATTGTATAAAATCTCCACACTCCACAGCTACACTTTTTGTCTCTTTTTCATCAAACCGACGGAGTCTAGCACATGCTATATAGGCTAATGACACTTACATTCACTCCCAGTGTCCTGCTATTGTGAGCTTGGCTGAGAGTGGAAAGAAACGGAGCAGGACTGATTGACAGCACAACTTCAGTGTGAATACTGACACCACAGAATATAGTGTTGCAGCCTGTAATCTAAATCATTATTCAGCATTCTCTGAGTCTTGGTTCCTCATGGCCTGGTCACAGATGTTCAGTAGCCCAGCAGCAGTCTGCAGCTCAGCGGTTAGGGACCTCTGAACCAGTGGATCTTATTTGAGTTTAATTCTGAGGTGCAACCACAGGCCGAGGCTGGAAAAGTGGACCTGAAAAGAGGACTTTCTCTCACAGGGAACAAATGTAGATGAAACAGGGAGAAGGTGTGCCATTTAAAGACCTGACACATGGGCTGATTTACACACCTGAGCCATTGTTAAGTGCAGACTCGGTGACAGCCACAGAACGATGCAATATCTTCACAGCACCGGCCACAAAGGGGCTAGAAGAGAGAAAGGCTGGAATAGCAAAAGGCAGGCAGACAGGCTTTCTCCTCCAGGCAGATAAAGCATCTTCTCATTGAAGAACACAGAATCCATTAGCCCTTCAAGATGCACCTCCACTGTGCAGATGTCGTCTTCAGTTGTGGCTTTTATCTGTGGCTTTGCTGCTATTTATAGATCCCATGAGGAGTTGCACTGCAGTGGGGCTGGTCATTGTTTGAAGTGACCGAGGGCAGATTATGTGATAAAATTAGGAAATGATCACCCTCGCTATACAATTCGCTTAATTTTAGGTACCATACTCTGGCTGGCTGCCTGACAAACTGCACGTTTCATTGACCTTCAATTTCACTGCCATTTTAGTCAGAATAAAGTTCTATTTGTCTTTCTGTCTCTATTTGTCCATCTTTTTAAACATTCATCCATTTGTTCGTCCATGCACTCAGCATTATCAGACTATCACATAAAGAAAGTATTTTCACACTAGAGCTTTTTTCCACACCCAAGACCACTTATTGTGCTCGTTTTGTAGGTTTGGTCAATGAATGTTGTTTGTGAGCCCAGGAGTGGTCCAGACCACTGGGACTGGTCTGGGGTTTATGTCAGTGAGCTCTGGAGTGGTCTATTACAGCGGTGGAAGCTATGCATTCCTGGAGTTTGGTAGTGTGTTTTATGTAGTGTTATCACTATTATGCACCAATATATGTCTAATAAAAACACTGTCATGGGACTGGAACAGGTTACTGTAATAATCTCAGTTTTGTGGAGTAAGTGTGTATGGCGAACATGATGTACTGTATGAGCTAGAAATACTATGCATTCTTGAATTCTTGAGTTTGAAAGCAAACCTGCGATGAGTTCCTCCCCTAAATGAGCCCAGAATCGGTCCTGCGTGTAGCCTCAAATATTCAAGACAAGTGTGAAAATGCCAATAAACATGAGTGCAACTGCCAAACCCAAAATACACTCATCATTGCCATGTCTGTCCAATAATTGCCTTATTTAGTCATTTTTGGTCCAAAATTGACTTATCTGGGTAGTATGAGTAGAAATAGCTGCCCAGCAGTGTTGCAAAGTTGGATGCCTAGTGAACAAACTTCCCTATTTACAATGGTATGAAAAAGTTTTATAAATCATTGGTTGTTCAGATCAGCAATTTCAGTTAAATATATCATAAAGCAGATGAACACAGTGATATTTGAGAAGTGAAATTAAGTTTATAGGATTTACAGAAAGTGTGCAATAAATATTTAATCAAAATTAGGCAGGTGCATAAATTTGGGCACCCTTGTTGTTTTATTGATTTGAATACCTTTAGTTCTAGTGAGTTACTAATTATTAGAACACAAAATTTGTTTTGTAAGCTCATTGACCCTTGACCTTCATACACAGGTGAATCAAATTATGAGAAAGGGTTAAGGTGGCCAATTGCAAGTTTTTCTCCTCTTTGCATCTTCCCTGAAGAGTGACAACATGGGACCCTCAAAACAACTCTCTAATGACCTGAAAACAAAGATTGGTTTAGGGGAAGGAAACAAAAAACTATCTCTGAGATTTCAGCTGTGAGTTTCCACAGTGAGGAAATGGAAAACCACAGTCATAGTCAACCCAAGACCAGCTCCAAAGGTCTACATCATCTTGCTCAAGATGGTGTTACTGTGTATCGTTCAACTATTCAGCGCACTTTGCACAAGGAGAGGCTGTGCACACACCACAAACAGAGTTGCTTGAGGTATGCTAAAGCATATTTGGAAAAGCCAGCTTCATTTTGGAATAAGGTGCTATGGACTGATGAAACTAAAATTTAGTTATTTGGACATAACAAGGGGCGGTATGCATGGCGGAAAAAGAACAGCATTTTTAGACAAACACTTGCTGCCCACAGTCAAATTTGGTGTTGGTTCCGTCATGCTGGGGGGATTTGTGTGGCAAGTGCAGGTACTGGGAGTCTTGATAAAGTTAATGATCACATGGATTCCAGTCAATATCAGCAGATTCTTGAGAAACCATCAAACATTCAACAAAAGGAGGATCTACTAAATGATTGTTATTGATAATGATGATAAATGAACATTTAACATCACTCTTACAGGTTTACGCCCTGTTTTTGAGTGTGCGTTTGTTTTGTACACCTGGTCTCTGGGTTCTCAGTTGCTATTTGTTTTAACATCCGTTTTCAGGTGGTAGTGTTCTGCACTGTCTCTTTAGTGTGACATGTTTAGTTTGTTTGTTAGCTCTTCAGCTTCTTTCTGGACAAAGTCAAAATGAACTATGAACGTGTGGGTGGATGCTTTGTTTTTGTGAAAATAGCAGCGAGTCATGTGGGTAAGCTGACAAAAACCGGACAGTTGAATGATAACTGGGACAAAATTTCCCCGAAAAAGTTGATGATAACTGAATTGTACAATAATCAGGACAAATGATAACTGTGATTCCACTGTATTGATTAACCAATGCAGCTGATATATGATACAAATAATACAGAACTGCCAGGGGAAGAGGTTTGGAAAGCGTTAAACCATCAGAATATCACTGATAGGGTTAAGCTTCTAAACCTACAAATCAAGTATAAGAAAAATCAAGGTTCAGCTGGGCCGCATGTCCAGACACAGTCATTTATAGTTCAGAGCAGAAAAGGACACAAGACTCTAAATATTCCACATAATATGAAAAACACAGCCTTGGTTGGCATCAGTCAGCCTTCAGAAGATAAATAGACACTATTAATCTTAATATGCCATAACATCGTTGACAGTGTAGTGTTACGGGCCTGTGATACGAAGTACTTGGCTCCAGTTTTAAACCTTCATAGCTGAAATATTTTTTTGAATTTCGGTCCTGAAAATCATTTTATTACCCGATGTAAGTGCTAAAGTGCACATAAGAAGTGATAAAATTTAAACACATACATTTTAATTGCAAGAATAGACAGAATTAAAAATGCACAAGTGCAAAGGAATTGTTCTCCATTTGTTACTATGCAAATCTCTGATGTCTGATCCACTTAACACATACTAACACACACTAAGCCACCACAACATCAGTGTCACTGAGAATTATCCAAAACCCAAATAATACCTGCTCTTTGGTGATGCTGTGGGAGTCCACACATGTACTACACACTGGAATAAGTGAATGAGACACTGCTGGAGACTTTAAACACTACTATTACAGCAGCTCATCTGTTGCTGCACAGTGTGTGTTGGTCCTCTAGTCCTTTACTGGTGATCACAGGACACTGTTGGCTGGATCGTTTTGGTTGGTGCACTATATTCACTCCTGTAGTGATACTGAGGTGTTTATAAACATCAGCACTGTCTGATTCACTCTAACACACACTAACACACCACCACCACATCAGTGTCACTGCTGTGCTGACAATGATCCACCACAAATAATATCTACTCTGTGTGGTCCTGATCATTGAAGAAAGGTGTACAAAGTGCACCTGTTAGCTCAGTGGAGCTGAAATGAAGAATGAGTGTAGGTAAGAGGTGGTTTTAATGAAGTGTTTCATACACAGGTATCTTCTCAAGTTCTGTGAATATAAGTTAATAGCATGATATCAAATGAATGCAGAATATCAGAGCTGTTCTGCACTAGTGTCACAAACCGTTACTGAAAAGTTGTCAAGTCGAGGAAGATAAAACGACCGTGGCAAGTTCTCCGACGCTGCTGTGTTGAACATGCCAAAGTGTAGCAAGGTGAGGAGACGTCTGCCCGTCTTTGAGAGTTTGAAAGGAAGCGAGCTGTGCAATAAGCACTAAAAATTGCGTTCCTGTTTCAGTGAAGCTCAGACGAGATGGAGTGTCTCCTTATGATTTGTGGGTGACTGGAATAACAAGTACAGCACCGGGGAGATGAATAAAATATGAATTCATAATTATTTGAATTGTGTTATGCTGTTATGCTCTCGGTGCATGGCTTCTCTGTGATCTCTAGAGCCGCTAAAGGAGGAAATAAAAACACTCCCCCGGCGGCAGCGCTCACCACACTGCCAATTCTGGGTTAGAGATCAAATGTGTAGTCTTTAGGATGCCTCTTAACCACAGATGGCACGAATCCACTCATGTCTTTCTGACTCCAGCAGCTGCCTCTAGCTGCTAGTCAATTAAATACAGAGATGCTCTAAAAACACAGAGCCCAGCCTATGAAATCACTGTCACTGATGCAAATGGAAATCTATGCATTTCAGAGCCTTTTTGTTAGCCATATGCAAATCAGGCCCTCCTACCTTTTGTTCAAGTACTTTGGAGTGATTTTACCTCGGTGGCACTGACAAAAAGCATGATGGAGGAAAATTTCTCTGTGGCTGTGTTCCAAATGCTAAGCCGTGGTCTGGGTAGGAGTGTCCTCTGTAGTTCTGTTCTAAGAAGGATCCTGTGAAGGTTACTTGTGTATCACATCATACCAAATGGAACAGTCTAGTAAGGCCATGTTGTGTGACATTAGTAAGGAATATGGTGGGACTTGTGATAGTGAAACTGCAAATTTTACACCAAATTAGCAAACACTGTCAAAATATATATTTAAAATGAATTCTGCCATTTCACCAAATACATTGTAAAGAAGGTCACTTGTTGGAATATGACTGGAAAATCTTAACACTCAATTTGGTGCCTGTTTGCACAGAAAGTCCTGCCCTTCAAGAAAAAGCAGCCATGACATCTGCACAACATAACATGCAAATCCGCTGAAGCTTTACACGGAAGCTTCTGTTTCTGCTGAAAGTGATGTTGGCGTACAACAAGAGCCGCTATCTCTGTTGAGTGTGGCTTCCAATGCTCTAAAGCAGTGATGGGGACACCATACTTTAAATACACCATCTTTTGCATGTCAAACCACAGTCCCAACATCAGAAAAGATCCCTGAACATTTCCTTGAAAAACGTGGGGAGTAGATGAGTTACCAAGATGTTCTTGCTAAATCTTCCACTTCTAATTATCTCCATCTTCAAGAACTGGTTTACTTTCTCCTCACTTGTGTACTAACTAATGTGTGGTGAGAGTTCTGGTACTGTCTGGCTGCTGATGATATAAATATCTGCGTAATGACATTGCAAACATTGCGGAGTGAACAGACTTCCCTATAAGGACAGTTTGATGCAACACTGTCAATGTCTGTGACTATTGCAAAGGATTATGGGTTAAAATAAAGCATGAATGATACTCCAATTGCATGCTTTCTAGATAAATTAACTAGTAGGCTGCATTTTTTTACTGTAATTGATGAATCCTACTGTATCTAGTCAGCAGAGTGGCTTTTGGAACACAACTTGAGTGTTGGAGGAGTGCATGAATGCCAAAAAATAACAATAAATATAAAATTTCCAGTTATCCCAGTCATGCCACTAAGCTCCAGGTGCCAAAAGGTCCACGCCATTCCATTAAGGGTGACTGGCTGTTGAATTTTAATAATGTAGGCTTGCAGTGAGTGGCACTTGATGGATCCAAATGAGAAATATTAGTCTAATCAAACTGCAGGAACACTCCTGCCTACACTTTAATAGATCCCTTGGGTGGCTTGTGTTTGCTTACCAGCGCCCTGATTAAACCTTGGCCAAAAGCACTCAGTATGATGGATTGTGGTACACGCAGCACTTTGGCCACCCAGCAGGGTTGAGAAACTTCTGGGTTAGTAAGCATGTTGGGCCACAATGTGGGACAGGTGACCTCAGAGGGCAGATATGTGCCTCCGAAACACCTCTGCTGCCTTCAATCATACACACCACTGTGCAAAGGCAATGAGGTCACTGCTTTCCAGAAGCCACCAGCAGGGGAGGACGATATGGCAAGAATATTACACCAAAATACCTGAAGACCAAGAGTGGAATGATACGTTCAATCCACAATTCAGTCCAGTTCATGATCTGATATTCTCACAAATTACTTGCTGGCTGGAGAATGTCAGTTTGATTTAATATCAATAGACACACAGACTGTCTCAAGCCAGCACCTTCTATCAACTTTCTAAAGCTGAAAAGTTGGAGAAAGATATATAGTATCCACAAATTTTCCTCAGAATTGTTTTTAGTTCAGTTCATTTTAGGTGTGTTAATAATCTTAGACCTTTTGTACTTTCTGATCAGTGATTTTGATTTATCATTATGCTGGAACAGTTGAAGGTTGTAGAACAGTTGAAGAACAAGAATGGATGGATACTGTCAGATGAACCATGAATGAACAATTAAGTAACACGAAGACCCAAACAGAAGCCAGGATGTTTGGGAGAAACATTATCTGTATGAATACCAGGAGTCAGAATTGCCTTGATTGTACTTAATAATAATTAGGGTGACCAGATGCCCTCTTTTCCCCGAACATGTTCTCTTTTTGAGGCTTAAAAAAAATGTCCTGGCGGAATTTCAAACATCCGGGATTTTGTTTTACTAGAGCTTAAGTCAAATTTCGAGAAGCGTTTCATTTACAAACTAGTCTCGTCGTCCCCCTATTCCGTTCGGTTGGCTTGAGTGAGATGTTACGCTATATTAAATGGAACGGGTGAGCACTAGGACCCAGCTGTAATCCAAACCTGTTTCCCTTTAGGCCGCCCACAAGCTCACTGATTGACTCTGCTGTTTCTTGCTAACGTGTGATTGGCTGTCGCTGCTGTCACTCCCTCAAATAGCATCTGGACATTCACCTCTAAGTTGTTAACATATTGAGCGTTAGTTCTGCCTGTGCCATGTCAGCTAGACATATTTTAATATCAGAGGTTTCATAGTAAAATCAATTCATATTAACATTTGAGTCTGTGTGCGTGCGTCTACCAGTCTGTGATAAGCCACCTATTTACATGCCTCATGAAGTTTAGTTTACTATTGTCAAAATATTTCAGAATTTCTGCTTATTTTTTACTCAAAAATGAGGCATAATTATGAGTAAATGAGGTCTATTGACCATACAGTCCAAACATAAGTGTAACATTGTTGATAATGAGTTGTGTTGGAGTGACGAAACACAGAATTCGGTGATAATTATATGCTACATGCTTTTAACAGTTTATTAATATTTAACAGTATTTAATAATATATTAATATTTTATTAATGTTTAATATCCATTTTATTATGTTATTATTCATAATAACGTTTAATAGTTAGTATATTATTAATAGTAACTAGTAATTATTAATAAAAATATAAATAATAATTTGTCAATATTTATTAATAATTAATAATGATAATACAATTTTGATCAAGCACAAAAAAAGGGACAAAAAGGGACACATGGTGCCCCCCTAACATGTGTGGTGCCCTTGTAAAATCGTGGTGCGCGTGAATCACGTATTGCGGATCGCTGACCCCCCCACCCCCCTACCCCTTGTGCTGAGGTGTCCTCTTTTTCATAATCTCAGATCTGATCACCCTATAATAATAATATTTCCTAAACTCATATTTTTTTATATTCATTTGTCATGAATGAAAATAATTGTAAATATGTAAAAAATTATTCAGCTTGTCACATTTATAACACACTGTGCAATATTGCCTCGTGTTATCATGCAACCCAATCTTAGCTAGCTGGCTAACACAGCTAATTAATCAAAAGATGCTAACATTAGCTTATTTCATATCACAAGCAAACATATGCTTGTTTTTTCTAAAAGAAAGCATTTGCTTGAAGATCATGTTTTTGAATGATCATGAAGATCATGCAGTTGAAGTCTACATTAGCTTGTGATTTACAGTCAAAAGTTTGGACACACCATCTGGACAATCAGTGGTTTTTCATGATTTAAAAATGTTCTACATTGTAGATTAATACTAAAGTCATCTAAACTATGAGTAAACACATCTGTAATTATTTAGTAAACAAACAAGTAAACAAAACAGAATATGTTTATATTTGACATTCTACTCTTGCTTAGATGCAGCTTTCTTGGCATTTTCTCAGTCAGCTTTATGAGGTAGTCACCTGGAATGGCTTTCAGTTAACAGTTGTGTCTTGTCAAGAGTTCATGACTTGCATTTCTTGCCTCTTAATGTGTTTGAGACATCAGTTGTGTGTCTACTTTGTAGTAAAATCTAAAACATGTTTTGGTTTGTTTAACACTTTTAAGTTTACTACATGATTCCTTATGTGTTCCTTCATAGTCTGGATGACTTATTAGTTTACAATGTAGGAAAAAAAGATACAAGAAAAACATGGAATGAGATTCTGTGTCCAAACTGGTACTATAAAACAAGCTAAGGTGGGTGTTAGCTTCTTTCTTACATATGACATGAGCTGCTAGCTATGTTATGATTTTTTGCAAAGCCTGGTGAGCTGTGTCACCTAAAACAGTGCAGCACTTGCCTCTCTGAGTGAATATTTATATATTTGTAATAAACCAAATTATGAATACCAGAATGTAACTGAATTTGCGGAGACAGGTATGGGTGTCCATAAATGCCAGTTCAATCCCTTTTTGCAGTCCTAATTCTTCACCATGATGATAAAAAATTGAATTTTTCACAATTATCATCAAATTGCCATCACTCCTGTTAGCAGAAATAAATAAAAATGTCACTGGATGCTTCACATATTTCAAAGTTAAAAACATCAACCCTAATGAGATATTGGTGGTGGTGATGGGGCAAGGGGGTTTACCAGCTCCCATGACATTTTTGACTCTGCCTTGGTGCTAAAAGACTGCATTAGAGCTTTTTAGCTCTCCTCCCAGGGAGAAGTTGAAAATTTCCCCACTTATCCATCACACATGGGTGCATCCACTAAATATGGCATGTATAATTGAGCTTCACTTTTCTTCTGACCCAACAAACCTGACCGCTGACCTGACCTCAAACAAACACTGAAAACCAGAACTGCGTAATTGAGGTAATTTAAATTCTGACACTTCTGTACTAACAAGCTTCAACAACCTGCAAATGTAGATAATTAATGGAGTGATTAGCAGAAAACAAACAGTGTAATGATAAGGTAACACAGTTTAAATAAGCCGAGCATACACGTGAAAAAGACACTGAAGCTGCTCTACTGCAATGAAATTTTAAATCTTTAGCAATTGATTTGTTACCATGCTCTGCCCACAAATGCAATTTTAGGATACCAAATGTTGCCAGGATGGACATGTCTTACAGAGGCTATACCTAAATTTAGAGGGTGTAATTAATTTCAAATTAATTTCTTTGTTTGTCCAGTTCAGCTACAATAAGTACTCCTTAATCAATAATAATAATAATAATAATAATAATAAATTTTATTTGTAATGCACTTTACATTTGAAACAAACCTGAAAGTGCCAATCATTCACCATGTTTTTGAAATGTTGCCATGAAGTAGCATCACTATGTAAGGATCACTGCTAAATATTAGTATGAGCATTATATTGAACATCTTTACCAGATAAAAAATTTGTGAAGATTTTGGGAACTCACTGTTCACTCTATTAGACACACCTACCTTGTTGGTCCACTTTGTAGATGTAAAGTCAGAGACAGCAGCTCATCTGTTGCTGCACAGTTTGTGTTGGTCCTCTAGTCCTTCACTGGTGATCACAGGACACTGTTGGCTGGATAGTTTTGTTGTTGCACTATTTTCACATCAGCAATGACACTGAGGTGTTTAAAAACATCAGCAGCTCTGATGTGTCTGATCCACTTTAACACACACTAACACATCACCACCACATATATCTACAAAGTGCACCTACAGTATATGCTCAGTGGAACTGATAAAATGGACAAAGTAGTAGTAGTAGTAGTGTGTGTGTGTGTGTGTGTGTGTGTGTGTGTGTCCTATATCTGTAAATGGACAACTGTAAGTGTCTTGAAAATGCACTACATAAATTATAAATAAATGTATTATTATTAATAGTAGTAGTAGTAGTGGTCTTGTGGTGAGGGATCTGGTCTTGTGACCAGAAGGTCATTGGTTAGATCTCCAGGTAGGTCATGACTGAAGTGCCCTTGAACAAGGCACCTAACCCCCGAGCCATCCCCTTCCCCCACCCCTGTGTAAAAGACTACAGACACAAGTCGCATATTCCTTTGTCTCAGTCTTTTCTTCCTGATAAATAATCTGATCCTGCTGTCCCTGCACTCTGAGAGTGGAACAGATCTTTGGAAAATGTTTTATTATGTCTGTCTGCCTAAATTATTCCTTTGGCTTGACTTAAAGTCATCGAAGCCAAGGCGGAATCCCAAATGTCTCCCTACACCCTCCATAGGGCACAGTCGGTCATAAAAAATGGTCATTGCATTCACATTTTTAAGTGTAATTTATTTTTAGTGACCTATAAGGTTCAGTTTGTTCTGTTGGATGAATGTCTAATTAATGTCTGTGTTATTAGTTTTATTATTGTGTGTTTTGTACTATGTAGGCAGTATGACATTACATTGGGACATGGCCCAAGCTCCTCTACTTGTCTGACACAGACAAACAGCTATATTTTCAAAGGTGTTGCACATAAATGGGTCAGGGATCCATATTAATTTAAAAGTCTAAGTGGAGACTACAAGTGTTGAGAGAAACCGTTTTAAATATCAGTTTTTATTTGAGTTGTGTGTTTGAGTATTTAGGAGATACCCAATATGGTGGCCATCTGTATTGTGACATCAAATGCAACCCATGTATAACTTGTGTGAGACAACAGAAAAGTTCGAAAGAGCTGACACTGTCTAACCTCACCTCTCAACCACAGAAGACTATCTGAAGCAGATCATATTCTTGTGTTGTCATGGAAAATGTTCAATGTAATGGCTGACAGCAATCCTTAATTAGCATTCTGCATAGCCCAGTATCCAGATGTTTACTCATAAAATGCTGATTTTACAATTTAAAAACTACATCATAATTATCCAGACTGAAAGTTTTTGCACACATGCAAAATACAGATCATTAGAAATGAATAGCAGATACTAAATCTAGGTATTTTATCAAAAAATTGATGTTTGCTACAATTTCTCAAATCTGATATTTTCTCAAAGACCTACAAAAAGCTTGTCCAACAGTTACTATAACAGAATGCAGAGCATTGCATTATCAGCTGGGCACAAGAAGACTATGGCTACGTTCACATTACAAGCCACATTGCTCAAACTCGATTTTTTGCTCAGATGAGATTTAACTATCTTGACAGTTCACATTAACAAATGTAAGTGAACTGTATCGGACCGTAATGTGAACCAATCTGTCCCTGAAATGGCTCACATGCTCATATTGATGTGTATACACGTCGCCTTTGTCACCAATAAAAAGCATCACATTCATGCAGGGCTGCCAGGTTTACAAAGATACAGTCGCCAGTAAAACTTCTGAGTTGGTGGTTTGCAGGGATTTTGTACTAAATAAAATAATTAATTGAATGAGAAAATAAGATTTGAAGATGATTTACATTTTAAATTTAAAAGTATGTGTCACTTTAGATTTTGGGCTAGTTTCCATTTGTGTAGTGTGACTTTCTGTTACAAAATTGGTAGGAGGTTTGGGGGATCTGGCAACCCTCTATTTGTAAGACGGCTGATTTTAGTAAAACTGGTAAAACAGACGTGTTAGTAGCTGATGTGTGATGGTGTTTAGCTCAGGAGGACAGTAAACAGGTGCTGGAC
>BRDA01021591.1:0-19491 GCA_036984385.1 Crenuchus spilurus
TCTCTCTCTCTCTCCTTCTCTCTCCATGTATACTTTTCTTCCTTTTCCCTCCTCTCTCTCTATCACTCTCTCTTTCTCTCTGTATTTACCCTTTATTTCTCATACCCTCTCTCTCTACCTCTTTCTTGATCTCTCTCTCTCTCTCTCTCTCTCTCTCTTTCTTTCTTTCTGGTTCTCTTTCTCCATGTATCCTTTTTTGTTTTTCCTTCTCTTTGTCTCTCTCTCTCTCTCTCTCTCTCTCTCTCTCTCTCTCTCTCTCTCTCTCTCTCTCTCTCTCTCTCTCTTTCTCTCTCTGCCTGGCCTCAGGGTCTCAGGATCTCGTCCAGCAGGCCCGTGTGTGCGCTGCGAGTCCTTACTGTCTGTCAAACAAATCCACGCTGGCCTTTTTCTGCAGCACTTTCATTTGTATGCACAGGCCCACGAGCTTGGCAGGGACTCGCACAAAGAGAAACGTGTTGATAAAACCCAAAACAGCAGCAAGGCAAGTAAACATGTGTCCGGGCACAGCCAAGAGTCTGCAACTCATTTACCTGCAAGAAAAGACTTTTGTTTCTTTTTGTAGTGACTCACCTTTTAAAGGTTTAGGCCAGAATCTTTATTTTCACCTTTTCATTAAAGATGAACAGAACAATTCTGAAACCAGCGAGTGTGTTGCATTTTTAAATAATTGATCACAAAGTCTAAAGTTTCACATAAGTACAAAGCCATTTTTCCCCTCATGTCATATTGTGTGACTTTGTCCACACCCCCAGTAAACCAGTGTCATTAAACTGTCACGAAGACGACACCTGGAGATTTGGTGCCAAGTGGAGTGGTGATATTTCAGCTAGCGTCTGCTCTCCGCTCGATCAGTGCTGCATTGTCGGGGTGTGCGAGATCGCTTTAGTGCAGATAAGATTGTTTTTTCTTTAACACTTCACACATTGGGATGTGTGGGGTGAGAGCAGAAAACAACAGCTGTCATGCAGGCCTGGCCATCACCACCCATAATGGCTCAGGCGAGAAGGAGAGCGGGGGAAGAGGGGGCTGGTGTCTCTTGGGCTTTCCATGAAAGATACTAATAATAAGTGTTGGAGGGCAGATCCACCTGATTTTCCCATTTTTCCAAATGCACAGATCTTTACCGGATGACGTACAAACCTTTCGATATGATGTTCAGTGCGTTCTGAGGTGTTTTGTTACAGAAGCTATGCACGTCCACACCCTCAGTGATCACGCTGTGAGTGATGGCAGTGGCAGGACAAAGTCTCTGAGAGCATGAAGATGAACCACCGAGAGGAACCAAAACTCAAAAGCATAAACTCACTAAAAGATTAAAGATCCGTTGAGAGGAACCAAGACTCACAATGAGATCCAGCCAAAAAGTAAGACTCAAAAAGACAAACTCCGTAAAAGATTAAGGGAGAGCTATTTAGAGGAACCAAGACTTTAAAAGAGGAAACTCTGTTAGGAGAATGTTTAAAAGCCACTGAGATGAATCATGGCTCAAAGGGAGAAACTCTAAGAGACTGATGTTTAGTTCACACAATACTATTTTAGCCCAGTTTTCCAGTCGCCGACCAGTTTTTTTGTGGATCGCTCTGCTTGGAAGTGAGTCGGGGATTATTCAGTCATGTAGTGTGAACTCCTGGAAGATGCTCCAGGATGAAATCTCCAGTGGAGCGACTGTCCACATCAGTAAGTACGTACAACCAATGTGATCATGTAGAGAGAGAACCATGCGCTATTGTTGTGACGGCACTGCAGAAATAATGTGATTGATTATATCTATGATCAATGCAATGGACTGATGAAATAAAGCTGGAGACAGGATGTATGTAATATAACTGTAACTGTACTGCTTGCTCATACCAAGCACCAGCTATACTGTTTTCATGACAAAACATATTTTTGGAAAGCAGCCAGAAGTCTGTGATGAAAAATTGTGTAGTTCATGACCCCGTGTCGCAGACCAGTCATGTAGTGTGAAAGCCCCAACAACTGAAACACTCACGATTACAGCTCAACCAGTCGTGTAGTGTGAATGGCCAATGACTCAAAAAGTTGTGTAATGTGAACCCGGGATTGGTAAGATCTAATGAGAAGAACCCAGACTGAAAAGGACAAATGTCATAGCGAGTCTGAGGAAGAACCACGAAGAACCAGAAAGTAAAAGGAAAAGAACCACAGACCCAAAAGTCAAATCTAAATAAGACCATGTGGATGAACCTCTGAGAAGAACCAAAACTAAAATCTGCCCAAGAGCATGAGGAAGAACCACTGAGAGGAACCAAGACACATAAGGAGAAACTCCTTAAGAGAATCTTGCGTAAGAACATGAAGAAGGACCACAGAGAGGAAACAAGACTCAAAAGAGGAACTCATCCCGATCTGGATCACACGGGAGAGTTTGGTTTAAATGCAAGCAGATCAAATGAGATTAAACAAGTTATTACAAGTTTAAAAGTAAGATTTAACAGAAGCGCTTGTGTTAAATAGTGGAAATCACGGTGAGCTTTGCCAATGTTGAATGTTAAAAGCCTATCAGACGGCTGCCAGAAACAGATCTGGTGGACTGCCGATTGCTTTTGACACGTACACGATATTGGATAGGAGAACGTTGTTGGTAAGGAATTCAGTACGAGTGTAAAGCAGGATTACAGTTTCCAGAAACAGGTTAGGAGTTCATGCAGGGTTTGGCAGTCAGGAAGGTAATTACAAATCATGGCAGGCGGATTTTAAACAAATTCTCAAGCGTAACAATATGTATGGGAAAACGTCCGTTGTACCACAGCTGCTGCATGACTAGCTCGGCGTTTACGCAGAATATGGTCATGTAAATATTGTAGGCATTAGCGCCTGTGTTATGTTAAAACACCACATCTGGCGCCCTCTGTGATTGACGCATTGAAAAGTGCCCTGACAGTAGTAGTAAGTCCTGATTGGGCCTTTCATTGAACTCCAGTTTCATTGAATCTAATTCAATATGAGTAAATAGAGCACCGTGGGACTTTTCACATGACACTGTGGATGTGTACGCCTGGTAGTGTATGTGTGGGGGAAGCTGTTTGCACTGATATACCCATGTGTAAATGCAGAAATGCTTCATTAACGAGGCTCTGATACAGGGTTAATTCCCTCCAGCTGGCTGTTGTGGTTTTTGCCTGTGCATGGGTGTGGTTTTCCAGACACGGGTGATTGTAATTTAACCACTCGTTGCTGTATTCATTGACGCTATTCACCCAATGGTCAGGGAACTTGACTTGACTTTGGCTCCAAGGGTGAGGGTTTCTGTGATCCCCAGATGCTGTTGGATACTCTCATTGTGCCCTTGAGCAAGACATTTAACCTCAAGCTGTTCTCACAGTTGGTTAATGGGAGAAGCTCCAGGCTTGCGTGAAACAACAAGTGTTAAACGAACTCCTGCCGAGCTAAACATAACTAAGTTGGGCCTCTTTAGTGGTAGATTTAACTCTCCTGGACTTCATTTCACACTATTGATTTTACCGCATAAAGGAGGGAAGGACACAGCTGATGGGAGGGTGGGTAGACAGCGAGAGAGCGATGAAGGTAGAGCAAGCTTCATTCCATTCTCCGCGCCGGCTGAAGGAAAAGCGAATATCTGTGGCCTCCTTTCTGATCCTCCGCAAAGCCTCTGCTGCTTTAATATCCAGAGGATTGTTTCATGGCAGTCGTTGTGGGTGAACTGGACAAAGGTCAGCCCCAGTTCAAGCCAGAACAAAGCCAAACTCCAGCCCAGCTATATGCTGCTAGTGTGTTATCAGATTGTTCCCAGCACAACAGGAATATAGAGGCCTCTTGACGGGCTAGGCTGACATGCTGAGAACTGTGGGGGACGACTTCTGTGTGATTATTCATTTAAGTGCAAGAATACGAGCCTTGAGTAATTAGAAAGCTTCAGTGCCGTACAGAGCGTCTGTGATTTGAAGAATTAAAGACAAAGACTGGGATGTAATTACTACGTTAACGCTAAATACTGACCCTTCTGCTGAACTGGAGTGGAGATGCAGTGGGAAGGAGCACAGCATCCCAAAAATGATGCAAGCACAAGGATGAAACAATAAGAACAAATGGACAAACTCCCAAGAAAGGCTCCACAGCAGCTGGATCATCCTCATAAATTGTCATAACACTGAGGAGTATTTGTTCTGATATTAAATAAGGAAACTGGCCATTCCGGCCCAACCTTTAAGCGACCCATTCTGCAGGGGTCAGGGATTTGTAATTAAGTCCAGCAGATTTGACTTTTTCTGGCAGCAGAATGTGTTGCTTGTAATGTCGTTTCAGAGGAGTATGGGAAATTTGTGAAAATAGCCCCAGGCTCATGGGCTTCAGCACAGCATGGGAGCTGTGGATGGGAGTCTGAAGAACACAGAAGCCAATTTTGCTGTCACCCACCTCCAGCTGTGGACACCCCCACATCAACGACCTGTGTTTTCATGGATGGTCGCGTGTGCTGAGACCACAGGTACCACCCTCAGCAGCCCTTCTGGCTATTGTCTTTGTACTGCTGGGCCCTTTAGACTGTTAATTAGAGCTATTATTGGACAACTCTTTCAAAGCAATAACGGAAATAAATGAACTACAGTTGAGTTACAACCTCACATCAAATAATATAATATCATGAAGAAGTTTATTTGTGTTCAGAATTTAATTCAAAACAGTAAAGTGTCATATTTTATATTCATTACACATAAAGTGACACATTTCAGGTTTTGTTGTTTTAATGCTGATCAGGCTGACTTAGAGCTCAGTCAGTCACAGTAATGTGATGGTCAGTAGTGGTGTTGGCACTGTGGGCAGCTGCTGGGCATCTCCATAAAGCTGGTCAGCAGACAGAAGCATGAAGTGCTGTAAAATCTCAGCTGTGTTGACTTTGGACTAAACACAGTGGACCAACACCAGCAACCCAAACCATCACAGACTGCAGAACCTGCACACTGGACTTCAGACACCTTGTATTGTGTGTCTCTCCACTCTTCCTCCAGACTCTAGCAGCTGATTAATGAAATGTAAACAGAGGACTTTGTACTGAGTAACAGTCCAGTTCTGGTTCTGTGACAGTCTGAGAGATACACTGTTTATACCCTTTATAGTCTTTTACTCAAACTCACAATCAAATATTGTGACACTCCTGCCTCATGTCTTATCTTTGGCTCCGCCTCTGTCACATGTTCTCTGTTTACATCTCTCATGTGCTCTCTCTGTCCACGTGCCATGTTTGTTTACGTTTCACCACGTGCCTGTCGCCATGTGCTTTTGTTTATGTCTTTGCGTCTTGGCTCCCTCCCAGCCAGGTCATGTCTCATTGTCCGCACCTGTGTCTTATCTGTTCACAGCTCTGTCCCTCCATCCTGCCTTGATTATTTGTCGTATAAAAGCCTTCCCAGTGTTTCGGTCCTCGTCTGTTATTGTATGGTCTTCATGCTACGTAGTGTCTTCAAGAGAGTTTATTTTCAACCTTGTATGCCCTCATAGTGTCGTATGTTGTAATGTTTTGGTTTTGTTTCATAGTCACTGTGTTTGGTTTGTTTATACAATAAAGTCACGTTTTCTGGGTCCTGCTGTTTTCAGACTCCTCCTGGCTTCACGTACGCTGAGAAATATTCTAATCATTCTGACTGTCATCAGCTAAGTCATACTAATCTACATTAAAAACAAATAAAGCTTGAAATATGTCACTTTACATGTAATGAATATAAAATACGACTGTATGAATCATTTTTCATCCAATTCAAAGCATAATCAAAAATTCTTCAAATCGTAAAGTATTTACTGGCAGTGTAGAATCTGCACTTTTCATAGAACCGGCTTATTTGAATGGGCTGTGAATGAGAATGATTGAAGCAGTGAGCCTTGGATGATTGGGTTCAGATCTCAAACAAGCTAATGAAGGTCATTGTTTGTTTTGTCCGGTTGTCGTCAGGGTTGAGGGACACAGTTTAATTGTAAATGGAGTGTGTGTTTTGCTTCCGTGTGTTTGTATTCGAGCGGACAGTTGCAGGTTGTGAGGTACTGAATGCTGTGTTTTCTTGTAAGATTACCCCAGCGTGACGTCCCTTTCAAAGGTCTCCCGCTCCGACGAGAAACAGGACGGCCGTTTCTTTTGATTCACGCGCACTTTGTCAACATAAAGCCTACACGTCGCCCCCTCGCAGTCGCAGTCTCAGATGCGCCGGCCTTTGAGGAGGGAGGGAGGGGAGGCCAAAAATAAAAGTTTGAAATAGCCACAGACTGGCGCTGGGTTTTCAGGAAAAGCAAAAAAGAATGGCAACAAGCAAGCCTAGCGCACAAGAGCTAGGTTCCCTGTTACTTCCAAAATGCCCGTGCCCTCTGGATTGAATCAGGGGACCCTCATTTATTATTCAAATTGAGTGGCGGTCCGGCAGATGGCAACAGAGGGGGCCTGCGGGGCTGGAGGAGCCGGAGCTCAGAAACCTGTGCACTAGGCCCAGCCGCCACCGACAAACAAAGTTCAAAGAGAATCAGCCATCGTGACAGAGCGGATTAGCATATTCCCGTTGAGGGTGCTCGCTTTAAAAAGACTGTGGAAGGAAAGAAAAGGCCAGACTGGACCCTGTTCTTGAGAATAAGGGGTGTTTCAATGCACAGCTGCGTGGCTAATGCAAAGCATGGCTGTTTGGAGACTGAAGAAAACCTGGCTTTGCTTTATAGGAGGAGTAGACTGGTCAGTGGTTGAAATATGAATGGGATGATGACCAACATGGCGACTGTAGTACTAAAGTCCCGCCCCTCAGAAGAGAGAACCAGTCGGCATATTAGTAGAGATGTCAGTGGGGGCATCAGCACTATCACAGTCTTTCAGTGATGTAGATTATTGACCTGTTTACGTTTAGATTTTGATGAATACTGATGTTGAGACTGTACAGAGTGACAAAACTGTAATATTTGAGCAGAAATTAGCTTCAACCTAAAACTTCATCAGACTGTCCCATAAGTCCTGAAAGTAGAACAAACAAATGAGACATTAAAATTAGACTTAATCATTTATTTATTAAGTAAAATGGTCCATTATTACATGTCCGATCATTTGAATATGAAATCTGAGTCAGGTGTTGTCAGTCAGTGGGATGATAATCAGGTGTGAGTGGGTGCACTGTTTTATTTAAAGAACTGAAATTTAGCAAATATATTTGGCGAAGTGTATCATGGCATGAACAAAGGAGATTTCTGAGGACCTTGGAAGATGAGTTTTTGATGGAAAAGGTTCAAAGATCACTCCAAGAGCAAGGCGTGTAATAGAGAGCGAGGTCACAAAGGACCCCAGAGTAACTTCTAAACAACTGAAGGCCTCTCTCACATTGGCTAATGTTAATGTTCATGAGTCCACCATCAGGAGAACACTGAACCACAATGGTGTGCATGGCAGGGTTGTAAGGAGAAAGCCACTGCTCTCCACAAAGAACATTGCTGCTCGTCTGCAGTTTACTAAAGATCACGTGGACAAGAACCTTATCTCATCTGTGAAACATGGTGGTGGTATCAGGTTTGGGCCTGTTTTACTGCATCTGGGCTTGTCATCATTGATGAACAATGAATTGTGAATTATATCAGAGAATTCTAAAGAAAATGTCAGGACATCTGTCCATCAAATGAGTCTCAAGAGAAGGTGGGTCATGCAGCAAGACAACGACCCTAAACACACAAGTGGTTCTACTAAAGAACATTTAAAGAAGAATAAAGTTAATGAAGTTAAGTTAAGTTAATGAACAAAGGTTCACATACTTTTGCCACTTACAAACATGTAATATTGCATCATTTTCCTCAATAACTACACGACCAAGTCTAATATTTTTCTCTGGTTTGTGTGAGAATCTGATGAAGGTCAGATTTATGCAGAAATATAGATCATTCACAAAGCACCACTGTACAGGTCTTTCCCCATTCAATGAGAGAGGAGTCTAGTCTTGTATGGCTGGAAAGAACAGCCTGGCACCGTATCCAGGGTGGTGGTGGAGTGAACAGACTTGATTTATAATGACTTTGGCTTTGCAGTGGAACTTCAGAGGGTGAGTCAGTTTGTATAGATTGCAGGTGCCCTATGGTGGCTACTGGAGTAGCCTGCATTGATACGTCAATGCGCTTTGGCCCGCGCTGTCTAACTCCATAAAGCTAAGCTTTCTCTCCCGCCGCTGACCAAGGCTTTAATTGTAAACTTTAATAAGACTTCGATTCTAACTGACTCGAGCAGTTAACTAAATAAGATAAAGGACCAGAGTGGTACAGACACATTCGTAGCTAATCAGTGAAAAGGCAACAACAAGATGGCAGCGCATTTAATCCCGCTCAAGTTAATTAGCAGCGGCCACTGGTATCCGTCCTCCTCAGGTGAATGGCGGCGAGAAAGGGAAAAAAACATCCATCAGATGGTATTTAAAGCGCAGAGTTAATAGATTTTCCCTCTCGCGCTCCGGGTGGTTTTGAGCGCGCTCTCTTTCTCCCAACTCGAGCTCCGGCACCTTGACCTTCCACTGAGGTTCAATTAAAGCGAGCAGCTCCAGATTTATACTCCAGCTTTTGCCTCGCGGCTCAGAGATGCCGCTGTGGCGGAGGACAGGGCTAATGTAAGTGGTGTTAAAAAGGCTAAATGGAGGAGGATGGCAGCCGACCATGGCCTGAGGTGGCACCATCTGCCGCCTGCCACTGCTGTCACACTGCTGTCCACAGTCGCCTTCGCTTTAGCACGTTTATGAATGCGCATCCAACAAACATCTATTCGCTCTGTTCCTAAATGGTTTTCTGGTTTGGAGGAGATGTCTTTCGGTGAAATAGGCCCTTTCCAGTCTCTGCAAAGCTAGATAACTAGTCCAAAGATGAAACTGCCCAATAAGAATGGGCCTTCGCTAAAATAAGGGCGCTGAAATGGTTCATGGCTTCAGTGTAGGATAGTTCAAGGAATCTCATTTAGGGGGAAAAAACCTTCAACCATTGTGGAACCAAAAATGGCTCGAGTATTTCATCACTCAGTGTCCTGCTGGAGGAAGAGTAGATTACACGTGTACACTCACTGGCCACTTCATTAGGTACACAGAGCTTGTATCTACACTCATTGTCCGTTTTAGCTCCACTGATCATACAGATGCACTGTGTAGTTCTACAGATACAGACTGTAGTCCATCTGTTTCTCTGTAGACTTTATTACACTGTTCTATAATGATCACAGAGCTGGACGATCATTCTCAGTGACACTGATGTGGTGGTGGTGTGTTAGCATGCGTCAAAGCTGCAGATGTTTTTAAACACAGTGACACAGTGTTTTACATCATCAGCAGCTCTAACACACCACCACCACATCAGTGTCACAGAGAATGATCTACCTGCTCTGTGAGGTCCTGATGATTGTAGAACAGTGTAGTAAAGTCTACAGAGAAACAGATGGACTAGTCTGTGATTGTTAGAACTACACAGTGCATCTATAGGACAATGAGTGTAGATACAAGGTTTGTGCACCATGAAGAGGCCTGAGAATTTATACGCCCTGCTTCGTACATTGCTTTCATTTTGCAAAGTGCACCATCAAAGATTTACTGCTGGCATTTGGTCTGACAGTGGACTGGAAAATATAGCAGGTTGATGAGGCCACTGGTAACCCAAAGGTCATGAAAGCTATGAATGAGGGGGGGTCAGGGACACAGACCCAGCTGTTAACATCATACCATTGTTTGCTTCAGTAAGGAACCCAAATACTGCTATACAGGGAGCAGCCCTGCTGTTAGCATGTGACGCATTTCGCTTTGCCGGTGGAATAAAAACAAAGTCATGTCTGTATGTTTAACCCTTAGAGGTCTGTGTACTGTTCACATGTAAGTACACAATTAACGCCATAAATCATTCAACATACATTGGATTTACATTCAGTTTTCAGGTTCCATTTGTTGTTATGTCAGGGAATGACAAATAGCATGGGCAAAATTTTTCATTTGAGTGATTAACCCTATAAACCCTATAAATCTGATACATTATTGACTTTTTAAGTCCACTACATCATCAGTGTGATAACTAACTACAAGGGTTAGACAATGAAAGTGAAACAGCTGGTTTTAGACCACAATAATTGATTAGTAGGTGTTGGGCCTCCTTTTGCGGCCAATACAGCGTCAGTTGGTCTTGGGAATGACATATACAAGTCCTGCACAGTGGTCAGAGGGATTTTAAGCCATTCTTCTTGCAGGATAGTGGTCAGGTCACTACGTGATGCTGGTGGAGGAAACCGTTTCCTGTTTACTCATGTTTAAGAGTGAGAAAGAGAAATAGCCCTCTGTGTAATGCCATATTTATACCCCAGGGAAACAGGAAATTCTTAATTACTAATTAAAGGTTCCTAGATACTTTGATCCACTTTATAAACTACAGCAGAAATGACAAAAATGGTTCAAATATATTTATTTCCAAGAAATTGTTAAGGGTGCCAATAATTGTGGAACAGGTTGTTTTATGGGAAATAATTATTTCTTAGTCAGGATTTTTTCTTTATTTATTTTTTTCACTTGAGTTGAAGGTTGATTTTTACGAAACTTTTTCAGAGAGAGATTATTCTTCTGCAATAAAAATTTTTTATTTATTTTAAGGCTTTTAACACTTTAACTAAGGGTGGCAATAATTATGGAGGGCACTGTATTCTTCATATGTCTGGGCTGTGGGTGGCAAGATGGAAGTATTTTCTAATAAAGAAAAACATCAAAGCTCGGCTGTATTGTACCTAAATCGTGTGAAAACCTGTTACGGTCTGAGGAGACTGAGGTTGAACATTTTGGCCATAATTCTTAAAGGTATGTTTGGCACAAAGCCAACACTGTGCATCACTAAAAGAACACCAGGCCAGCTGTGAAGCATGGTGGAGGTAGCTTTATGCTTTGCGACTGATATTCTGCAGCCAGAACTGTGGCTTTAGTCAAGGTGGAGGGGAATACGAACAGTTACAAATATCAGTCAATTTTGGCACAAAACCTTCAGGCCTCTGTTAAAAAGCTAGAGACGAAGAGGAATTTCACCTTTCGGCACAACAGCAAAGCACACCTCCACATCAAATAAAGAATGGAAGTTCTGGAATGGCCCAGCCAGAGCCCAGACCTGAATCCAACAGAAGATGCCCTGACAAATCTGTCAGATTTAGTGCTATTGAGGTCTAGTGTTGGGAGAATGTAAACATGAACTATTCCTCTAACACTAAAATCAATAGATCTTCTCTGGCCAATGTTTACCCAGTAGGGGAGCATTTTAATGACATCTTAATGCTTTAATATTGCAGTCGATTTATATAAATATATTGCTCCTTAATTAGCTCTAATACCATGCAAATTAAAACACACCTGCAGCCCACAGCCTTGAGTTTGTGACATCTCAAGCAGCTCCGCGATTTACATGACCAGAGCTGATGATTATGACCTCCACTTCTGAGGGTTTACAGCAAAGTCCCTTCATTTGGCTGAGTTTCGGCAGGAATTCAGGCGAGGCAGGGCTTGTAAATCTATCCCCAGGTCACGGGTTTATTGTGCTTCTTATTAAACACAAACATCTGTCAGGTGGGGTTGACTTGTGGTAGCGTTCAGTAGCTTCGCTTTGCCTTACAGAAGCTGTGCACCTGCTCTTTTGGCTAATTGATAATGGAATTGATGTTGATGGCTGACGGCCACGTTGAGCTGTGTTTGGGTTGGTCGGCGCTGTGAAAATACAGACCATTCCATTATTTAACCTGAGCACAGTTTTCCAGCAACATAGATTATTGGAAATATGGTTTGTGGCAAATATTGCAGAGCAGAAACACAAGTGCTCAGTTCTATTTGTTTGGGACTTCAGTCATGTACAGTATATATATTCTATATATATAACCATGTTCTTTAGGGGGCCTCCGAGTGGCTCAGCAGGCTAAGACGCTTGACCAGAGGATCAAGAGTTTGAATCCCAGTCATGCTGTTTACCATCAACAGCCGGGGCCCAAGAAAGTAAAAAATGATAGATAGATGGCGCTCTCACTCTCTTTCACTCTCACAATGCAATGTCCACTGGCTCAGGCATCTACTGATTGGTCCATTCAGAGCTGGGAATCCTGCGCTTTCCTCCGGCACGTTGACTCCCGTTGACGGTGTATCAGTGTATTGTGCTTGTCTTCACCCTCCAAGAGTCTGGGACGATGCAAAGTGATGGGGAGAGCCCCCTAGTGGACGTGATGGGTTAATTGGCTGCTACTACAGTGGGAAGGTTAGAAAATTGGCAAAAATTTAGAAATAAAAAAAAATTATAACCATGTTCTTTACTAAAGGACCTTTAAATAACCTCTGTTTTAAGAGTGTATCTTGTCTTACTTTTGATGTTACTGTTGACTGTTGGCCTTTGTATGTGTAAGAATCTGCAGAATTAGCTGAATGATGAGGATATTGTTACATTTTTTTTGTAAAATAAGACAAAAAACCCACATAAATCTCACTTGACTAGAAAAGGATGTATGTGTTCTACCTCTTGGTCATGACGGCTTTATTCTTTCTGCTTTGTGACATTTCAGAAAGATGATCTCGCTCTACTGTCCACACCACACGTCCAGGATGACAGTGCAGTTAACCCGAGCAGATGTGAAATATTGCGGGGGGAAATTCTCTCTCGACGGGTCCGCCACGGAGGCCTGAAACCGGAGCGAGTTTTCCACAGTTCCCCGCGGTGCTGTTCGCTCGGACCACAACAGGCTACAAATCTGGCCTAGTCCGTCCTCCCTTCCATCGCCTGACGAGGACACACACATGCTTCTGTCAGAGACTCTTGAGAGGGTTTGGCCTGGTCTGAAGTGGAATGCTTTAAAGGCGGGAGGGGGGTGGAAAAAAAAAACATGGCCTCAAACTGTAGGCAAATGTCAAAATAAAGATGGAGAAGCCTCGCTCCTTCAGATAGAAGGAATTCAATACAAAACTAGTCCTCATATCCTGTCCTCCTTTCTTTTTTTTTCTCCTTCTCCATCCTGGTCTAAAGGCGGTAGAAGTCTGTTTTTGATTTGGAGAGCCGAATATTTTTTATCTGTGTTACAACAATAAATCTGATATCCTTCTGGGATGGTTTATTTTGAGGGAGGTCCAAAGTATTAAGAACTCCGTGACCTGCAGGAGGATTTCAGTGTGATGACTTTACAATATTGCATATTTATAGACTCCTACATTCACAGAGGTTGCAGCTCCGACATAAGAACAATGTTTCTTTTCCACACAAATATAAAAGCAAACAAGAGCATATAGTGTGTCCTTCAGCAGTCGAGCTGTTTGGATTATGCTCTGGACCAGGAGGAGGCAGGGCTTCTTATTTAACTCTATAAAACCGAGTGCATCATTTTTAATATAGTTAATTTTTTTATTAATTTAATTCAAACCGTCATATTTTTTATTCATTACACAAAGTGACATATTTCAGTGTTTAAATGTGTGTAAAATGGTTAAATATGCAGTACATCATTAAACAATGTGGAGGCAATTAATGGAGTTTAATTTAAAATTTGGCAAATAATTAATTTTCAGTATTACTGTGATGTATACAGTATGTTAAGGAAAAGCATGCTCAAATATTAGTGTTTTTTTATACAGTAAGTATATGAAGCAAATGATAAATGTAGATTTTTTTGTAAATGATCATAAATTGTTTTAACACATGCTTAAAATTTACTACTGAACACTAAAAATACTGAATACTTAATAGTAATTTACTCAAAATGAAATATTCAAATCATTCTGAGCTACAAGTCATACTGATCAAAAGGGACACAAAAAAGCATAATATATGTCACTTTACATGTAATAAATATAAAATTTAACCATTTAATTTTTAATTTTTTTTAAATTTTTTTTAATTTTTTTATTTTTTTGATTGATTTTTATTTGTTTTTTTTTCACAATTTTTTTGATGTCTACATAATCTCTATGATAATTAACTGATGTTATCTTACATCATTTGAGTTAGTATATAAATCACATAAATATATTTTTAATTAATTAAATGAATAAGAAAAACGGCGGCACGGTGGCTTAGTGGTTAGCACGTTTGCCTCTCAGTCCTGGGGTCTTGGGTTCGATTCCCCATCTGAGCTGAGTTTCCATGTTCTCCCCGTGTCTGCGTGGGTTTCCTTCGGGGTCTCCGGTTTCCTCCCACAGTCCAAAAACATGGAGGTCAGGTGGATTGGGTACTCTAAAAATTGTCTATGTGTGTGTCACCCAGCAATGGACTGCCGCCCTGTCCTGGGCTTAGTTGAATAGTGTAATGCCCTGCCCTGCACCCAGTGAGGGGGTAGGGGACTAACCGTGACCCTGATAAGGATTAAGCGGGTGTTATAATGAATGAATGAATGAATAATAAGAAAAACCTGATGTATATAAACAGATACATGTATTTTGCCCCTGGTGGATTATCTCTGCACTGCATCTACCAGAGGATACATTTCTAAGTTTGCAGTGACTTTAGTAAAAAGGAAATATTTTTGTTCTGTAGATGTGGCTGTTTTAACAACAAGCAGCAAAAGAATCTGGATGTAGCAGATATGATATAAAACTTATATGCATGAAAAGGGTCAGAAAGTCAAATAAACACACCAGGTTCTGAGTGTTCTGCGGATCATTTGGTGGTTCAGGCTATACCAGGCTTTGAGCTAGTCTGAGCTTTGTGAAAAATGTTCTATAACAGAGGTCATTCTCTCAGTTTTTTAACAAAAGTTATATATCATGAGTTTCATTCCAAAAGTCCATGAAAATCCATTTGTAACTATAAAGACGTTTGAAAAGAATAACAACTGCTGTATAATGTGAAACACATTTTTATTTATCTAATAAAGCAGGTATTAATCATAATATAGCGCTGATGTTTCTTATACGTGTAGCCCGCTCCCAGAAATGTATATCACTAAAAATTTATGAGAACTGTCTTTAATGCTGTTCAGAAAATCTTTTTCTTATTAATATTACAGCAGTCTGCCAATAAAAAGTCATGTTTACCACAGCTAAGATGTGTTGAGAGGAGATGTGTCTCTTAGGTGGCTTAAAATACATTATAACACACCAATAATCTATATACAATATCCATTAAAATATGAATATTTAAATATCCAGTATTTTATTATATTTTAGAATATTTTAATAATCCAGTATTAAAAATAGAATAATATATAAAACATCCATATTCAAAATATGACTTACCAATATTAAAATTACAATATAATCTAATACACTACTATTCAAAATACAACTGATATATCATTATTCATAATATGATGTTGTGAACCTCCCTCCACAGCCTCGTCCCTGTCCCCGACCCTGTCCACATGTTCTTTGTTTGCATTTCCTCTGTACCGTCCTGTCGCCTTTTGTTTACGTTCACGTCATGTCTCCACCTCCAGTTACATCATGTCATCGCACAGCCCTGCTGTCTAATTATGCTTGCTATTTAGCTTCCCTCATGTCTCACTGTGCTTGTCAGTCATTGAATTGTCTACCATGTATTGTCGTCACTTTCTGTAGTGTTGTTCATGTGTGTTGTCTTAATCAAGTTTTGTCATAGTCAAAGTCACAGCCACAGTATTTGTTTTATAATAAAATCTTGTTTTTGGAACCCATCACTCAGTGCATTTCATGTATTGTTTATAATAAAAACATAAATCTTACAACAAAGCAGTTGAATGAAGTTCTCAGTCTACATTTACTCCTTAAACAGCACAGTGTGTTTTAATAATTAATGAGAATTTGACTGAAGAGCGTTTAGCTTTTTGGTTTGTAAAGTTCTTTTTAAGTGATTGTGTACAACACCATTAAAAAACAGTTTCTGCTGTGGTTACAAAACAAGGAAGCGTCTTGTTAAGCGTACACAGCACAAACATTTCAGAGAGTCTGAGGATCTGCTTACTGTGAGCTGAGTGATGTTTATAAAAGCTCAGAACTGAGAGATTTGCTCACTCAAAGCTACACAATCTCCGCTCAGGACGTTTGGGCTGAAGCTGCAGAGCTGGATCTTAAATTATTTTTGGGATTTTCTTACTCAGAGTCTGTCCCACATTAGAGAGGCATGGAAGAGTCCGAACATACCAAATCCTGCCCCCCAATGTCCAGCGGCTTGACCACCCTGCAGTGACCACATCAGGGTCTTTTTTTCTACAGGAAGCATGCAGGGAATCTGATTTTGGCAGGATGGCTGTTTTTTTTCACCTCTAATTGTCTACGCTCTGCAGTTTTGTGCAGGGGGGTGGGGTTGAAAGGGGGGGTGATGTTTAGATGTTTAGGGGAAGGAAAGAAACTTCTAGCGGTAAAGAGTTGCCCTCATTTTGGCACATTTACACAAAGGAATAATTCATAATGGTGCTGTTTTAAAACAAAGTGAGAGGAGAAATTGTCTCCAAGATGTTGTTTAGAGAGAGAGAGAGAGAGAGAGAGAGAGAGAGAGAGAGAGAATGGCATCATGTCTGTTTCCTATCTGTTAACACAATGGCCCTGGTATCACAAAAGCAGATTGAAAACAGTTGTGTACACACACTTGAGAAGTGAGTGACAATGGAAGTGATTCCAGATAAGAAGCCAGTCTGGCACCTCCCTGCACATACAAGGACATATTTCTCTGAATGTCCACCTAAAGTCCCCCCGCTGTCTAATAATGTCTGTCCAATGCACAATAACACCAGCTGGACAAAAGTATAGGGACACCTGCTCATTCGCTGTTTCATTTGAAATCAAGGCTGTTAAGGAGTTTTGTTGGAGTAAGTGTCTCTAAGGCTTTCTGCTGTTCTGGAGCATTGCTGCGAGAATTTGATTGCATTCAGCCACAAAAGTGGTTAGTTAGATCAGGATGATCACCACCACCTCATCCCCAAAGTGCTGTGAGTTCTGTACCCCTCTCGCCCACACCTGGCAGCTGTCTGTGTGTAATTGTGTAAAAGTACTGTACTGTACATCAAAACACTGGTAGACTCTTGTGCACCTGTGGTCGAAAAAGTGTCACCAAAGTGCCCTGTTAGCTGCTCTTCACATGGGAAAAAATGATCGAGTGGCCCCTTTTTTTGCGATAAATAATGATGGTGTGCCCTCGAGAACAAGAAAGATTGATCATCTGTCTTAATGAGGCCCCGTATTTGGTTGCCTTTCCAACAGAAAAGGCTCCATTAAGTGTCCTCTATTGCATCCCTACTAGACAGTGTCCCAAATGAGACTTTTCATTAGAGACAATATGATGCAGTGCTGCTCTCACACAGGCATTCAGACGGTCCGTGTACACGTGGGCATACATCACAAATTATAATATCATAAAAAAGTCATTTTAGTTCATAATTTAATTCTAAAAGGTAAAAAATATGACATGTAAAGTGACATTTAAAGTCTTTTTCTTTTAATGCTGATCAGTTTAGCTCCTAAAAGTCACAACTCCAGAATCTCTTTGACTATAAAGAGTATAAATCTCTCAGACTGTCACACTCCTAATATCAACACTCCTGAACCACAGACAACATCAGAAGTGTCTTATCTGGACTGAGAACCAGAACCAGAACTGGACTGTTACTCAGTACAAAGTCCTCTGTTTACATTTCATTAGTAAATCAGCTGCTAGAGTCTGGAGGAAGAGTGAAGAGACACACAATACAAGGTGTCTGAAGTCCAGTGTGCAGGTTCTGCAGTCTGTGATGGTTTGGGCTGCTGGTGTTGGTCCACTGTGTTTAGTCCAAAGTCTGATTGGACTGACTGACCAGTCAACTAATTTGTTGATATTAAAACAACATTTTTTAAAAAATATGCCACTGTAGATGTCATGAATATAATCTATATGACAGTTTAGCATTTATAATTAAATTATAAACAAAAATTAACCTTTTTTTAGCATACAGTAATTTTTAGGTCATGACTGTATACAGACAATAATAATAATAATAATAATAATAATAATAATAATAATAATAATAATAATAATAATAAATAAATAAATAAAATAAATAAATAAAAATAAAAATAAAATAAATAATAATAATAATAATAATAATAATAATAATAATAATAATAATAAATAAATAAAATAAATAAATAATAATAATAATAATAATAATAATAATAATTATTATTATTATTATTATTATTATTATTATGCATTAAAATATTTTAGCCCATTACATAGAGCTGCATAGCATCACAGACCAAACTCTGTTGACATTTATCAGACCATACCTGTAGAAGAACCTTGTTTTTTTGTTTGAAGCAGAACATCTTGATGCGAAGCACATCTTTCAGCTAAACTCTAACCATGACCGAGCTCCAAATGGGTGCACCTTCATGTCATGTTGTCTTTTCATTACAGTGAAGATTAGAGTCTTTCAGAAGTACATCAGAACCTGCAGCTGCGCACCACTTCATCAAACTGTGACGCAGAACCAGCAGCCCACTGGGTATTTCATCACCACACCACTGTCACCTTCCAAGCGCTGGAGGTCTAGCAGTCTTTCAACATCGTGTTTTTAATGACTTTTATTTTTACTTCACGTCCCATATCATGCATGATGCTGTAGGCTAGTATGCAAAAAAAGCCTCAATGTAACATTTTTGGCCTTGTTTTAGTAAAGTTTGACTTAAATACAGCACTTTATGCCTTTTTTTCTCACTGCAGCTCATCAGGATTGCCAGCAGGAGTCCATTAAGCGCCATTTGTTTGCTGAAGGTGGAAGTGCATTTCTATTTGCTCAGTAATTATTGACTCAGTTGTATGTACAATTTGGAAGGATTTGTGTTTCTTGCCAGAGAACAAGTCATTGATCTATATATATCCATCCATTCACCTGTCTGTCTGTCTGTCTGTCTGATCATATGTGTCCAGCACAAATTACAAGTGTGAATGGTGTACAGTGTTTCTCAAGGACCTTGGCAGGTGGTCAGAGGCACATTTGATAATAAGCCTCATCTTAATTTGACTTGACAAATAAACTGGAGGAGGGGCATGGCTTTAATGTGCAATGATCTGAGAAATCTGATCACATGCATTCACAGGAGATGCCAGGTGTGAACAGGGCCATATATACATAAATACATACATATGCACACTTTACATACATACTGTATATTCTGCATATACATATAAACACACACACACGCACATACAGTACATACAGTATACAGTATATATACTGCACATAAATAAATAAATTATATATATATATATATATATATATATATATATATATATATTAGGAGTGTGCATCTCTCCAGTAAATGATGATCCGATGTGTATCTTGATTCATGCGGTACGATACGATTCAGAAACGATACATTTTAAACTGGACCGATTTGGTTTGATTTGATTGAGTAGGACTTAGATATAATTGGGTTCAGTATAATAGGGTAGGAAATAATATGAGTTACTTGTTTAAAATTTACATTATGATTCAACATAAGTTATTACTAAAATGTGTTTTTGCTTTCAGATACAAACCGGATTCCAAAAAAGTTGGGACACTAAACAAATTGTGAATAAAAACTGAATGCAATG
>BRDA01021592.1:5741-24861 GCA_036984385.1 Crenuchus spilurus
TGAGAATTGTCTGAGAGTCATTGTATATTTGTTATATGTCACCATTGGGATGAATGCTCAAATTAGGCACGTCCTCGGCTCGAGCAATCGACCAAACGAGCAATCGACCTACGTAAAAGGGGTATTCTTATGTACATTTTGACTAATTAGACACAGTCTGCCGGTTATATGTCATATGGGGGAAAATGCATCCAGCTAACGAGCAAACCAGCTAACGAGCTCGGCTCCTGCACGGATTAAACTCGTAAGTAGGGTTACCACTGTATATTGTTTATATGTTACTGAGAGTCTGTTAAGAGTTTATAAGTCATGTACACTCTGAGTACTCTAGTTTTTATCAGCTACTCAGCTATTTGTTTTGAGATAAAGACCCCAGCAATGTCTGTCTACTACTGACTGTTAGTAGAGATCTCACATGGTGCTCAGCTTCACAGAGATGATAACTAGGTGTCCTATCAGTTTTGATGCTATGGATATTAATATTTTATTCATGTCTGCATTTGTTTGCAAAATGAATTTTGCAGAATTTTACAGAATATCAAGTCTCTTGAGCCATCAAAGAGAAACATTTCAGCAAAAAAAAAACTTCCTCAGTGTGGACTTCAAAGCAGACAATCTTGAGAGCCTGTTGAGAACAGCCAGCTCTTCTAAACACAGTAAGCCAGGTATCTTTCAACTTTCAGATTCCCTCCGGCCTCATTTTGACAATGGTTGTCGCACTGCCTACTCATTTGACAGCCATGTGGATCATCTGTGCAGATTCATATTCCTGCACCTGTTCTTTTTCCACACCAGCCACCAGATTTGACATTTGTTTCCCCACTGAAAGTTTAGCATGTATGACCACTGACCACCTGACTGAAGCCCTGAAGCCCCTGCTCTGGAAAACATTTACAGTATTTTGGAGGAAGTATCATGAAGCAGTTGGTGGATGGAGACATGCTACTGCCCTTGGTTTCATATGTTCACCTGAACTTCTGACAGGAATCACCAAGATGGCCAGACCTTCTGTCAAGATTGCTGCCTCTGAAAATAAGATCTGCCTGTCTTTTGACAGTATATCCAGTTTAGCTCCCACAAGACTACTGGATACTACTGGCTGTCATTCTACAATGCAGTTCCCAAGCATCTGCTTCTTCAGCTGTATTTCCACACACAGTGGCCATATCCTCTCCCTGCCTGCAGAACTGTACTGGTCATGCTCCAGTTAAAAGGAATTAGGCCTGGATATGGTGACAGAGTGGCCTAATTATGTGTCCTAGTTAATGCTGAAAATGGATTTTCCACAGCATTTTACTCACTTTAGTTTATGAAGAATGGTTGACACATTCAGAGTAAGAATCCTTTAATTTTCCACAATGATTATGACTGACACATTTTCATATACTTAATTACTCTTAATTTTAACTCATCAGTGCAAAATGACCTGCTGTGTGGGATCCGGATGTCATTGTGCAGCTCATTGTGGCTTGAACTGACTAGTGCATTTGAAAGTGTGAATTGACTAAAGAAATTGATTTGTGTGCTAATTTACTCTGAGGGCCAGAGTGTCAACTCTCAATTGTCTATTCAGAAGCTCATGGCTTGTTAATGTTGGACAGAGTGACAATGATGTGTTGAGCACCAGGAAATCATTAGACCTCCAAGGCATTTTTACTCAGCACCTGGATTCACCTGTTAGCTGCTTGAGACATGAGGACATGACACAGAGTAGAGCACCAGCCTGTGGGAATGGTGACTGATAGCAGGCGGAAGGTGGAGGCCACAGCCCAGGAGCCAATACCTCTCTCAGTGGAGCCACCATCAGTGTGATGGGCAGGCGGCTTGGCAGTGCAATTAAAAAGCCAATCCCACAGTCCACAGGCAGGTGCTTGGTGATGGGGATAGGCTGCAATGCCTCATCAAGTGTTAAATGTGTACAATTTAACCATTTGCCTGCTGGCAGTACCAACCTCAGCCCTGCTCACTCAAAAAAAAAAAATAAAACTTCCTAAAAAAGTCTTGTGTGGTTCTTTCAGTCCGGTAAAGCAATTGTTTAGCTTTTAAATAAAGTGGAAAAAAAATCTTGATTATTTGATTATTTATGTAGTTAATCTATGTATTTATGTCTATATTCAACTCCTTATTTATATTATTTAAATGTAAATTACTGTAGCTGTACAAAACAGCTTTCTTTTACACATTTTCAAACAATGTTTTTCATGTGAAAACCTTCATATTTTCATCACTTCAGTTTATGTACTTGGACACTTCCAGACTACACAAGTAGCAAAATAACTAATTACATACAGAACAGTCCACATTCTACTGTTTGGTCTGTGAAGTTTGGAAAGCAGTGCTGTCTAACTCTATTCCCTCTGGACTGTTTTATATAGAAGCTTAATTAGTCTCATTTCAGAAAAACTGCTCAGTGAAGCCACAGATAGGACGTGAGGGAAAACTTTATATTTTGAGGTCGAAAAGAGTTGCACCTTTTCTTTCTCACTTCTGGTTGCCAAATATTTTCCTTCTGTGCAGGAGGGTCTATCAATGCAATATAAACAAGACAACGGGTAAATTCCTGACATAAACACATGTACACCCAATTATTGGCTCTCCTTGTAAAGATGAGGAAAAATGTTCAAATATACAATTGAGGTACATTTACTCTGAGACAAAATACCTTTGAAACAGTACTTGTTGCATTTCTGGTCTGCAACATATTCCAAATTTATGTCTAGTAACAAGGTAAAAATGGCATATTTCTGCATATTATACTATATGCTAGTATATACAGTGCATTATATGATTAAATGACTCAAGGAATCTGGAGGAATTTCAACATGTAAAGGGCAAGTGTGCAAATCTAAGCTGAACACTGAGAACCCTGACCCTCAGACAGCACTGCATCAAGAACTATTATTCATCAATAGCTGATATCAGCACTTGGTCAAGAGAATACTTTGGCCAACCTTTGTCAACCACTGAGGTACAGAGTTACATTCAAATACCACTTAAAACTTTACTGTGCAAAAAAAGAAGTGGTATGTTAACCATATTCAGAAGCAACATCAGCTTGTCTGGGTTCTGAGGCAACAGGAATGGACCATTTCACAGTGTAAATGTATACTGTGACCAGAAGAATCAGAATTCCAGAATTCATATTTGAAATCAGAATTAATTCATATTTGAAAAAAAAATGCAATCACAGAAAAAAAATAATGCATGTTTGTGCATTTATAGTAACAAATTTTGGTGCACAAACTTTACCATTGTTGAGAGGCACTGCTCAGTCTGGAATTTCTTATAGTTAAGACTAGTCTGTTTGATCTGCCTGATGAATTTAGTGTCCTCTGTGCCAAAAATGACTTTTAAGTATTGTTAAAAGCAATGGCAACACAAAGTGGTCAATGCTTTATGGTCCCAACATTTTTTGGAATTTGTTGCAGGCCTGAAATGCAGGAGTGGATATATCTTGAGTTCATACTGTCTGCAGTGAAAAAAAAGTCAAAGTAAATGTAAGAAAGTTTTTTCATTTAACATACTGTCCCTGAGAATCCCCCATATGTCCAGTTAGCACAATGTTTGACTTTACTACTGAGACTTTGACTGCCAAACATTATTGATTTAGATCAGATGAACTTGAGCTTTTTGGGAACATGCACACAAGGTGGGTTTATTTTAAAAGTGACTACACTGAAAACTACCTGATTTACATTGATCAGTGTGGAGGGTTTTGTGATGTTGTGGGTCTGTTTCTTCCTCAAAGGCCCTGTGAACCTTATTAGGGCACCATGGACTCACCTGAAATACCAGGACATTTGGGGGCAGTCATGGCCATTTGTTTATGGATCTGGTCTTGTGACCAGAAGGTTGCTGGTTCGATCCCTGATCAGGTCATGACTGAAGTGCCCTTAAGCAAGACACATAACCCCCAACTGTAAGTCCCTCTGGATAAGAGTATCTGTGAAATGATTTAAATGTAAATGTAACACAAAATCTATGTGCCTCTACCAAGAAACTAAAAATGGGTCATCAGTCTTCCAGCAGGACAATGACCCAGATCAACACAAAAAAAGGTTTAC
This sequence comes from Crenuchus spilurus, assembly GCA_036984385.1. Classification (NCBI taxonomy): domain Eukaryota; kingdom Metazoa; phylum Chordata; class Actinopteri; order Characiformes; family Crenuchidae; genus Crenuchus; species Crenuchus spilurus. The sequence goes on from BRDA01021592.1 coordinate 9,806, forward strand.
TGAGCACAAAATCAAGCATTTGCCATGGTCCTCTCAGTCCTTGATCTTAACCACAGAGAAAATCTGTGAAATGAAGAGAATGACCTGGATGATCTGTAGAGATTCTTATAAGAAGATAAAGACTAAGTGCTATTTTATTGTCAAAGTGAGTTTGTATACAAATTTTAATTTCTGGTATTCCAATAATTAAGGCATACGTAGTTTTGCTAAAATATTTTTCCTGGATGAGTTTTTCTTACAAGTAGAATAAATGTGCTTTAAATTGAGGTTGAAATTGTCTAATTTTCACAGTGTGAGACTGTGCTAATTCACCAAAAGGTAGATTTATTATAACCCTTTTACTCATCTTTACAAGGGTTGCCAGGAATTGTGGAGAGGAATATACATTTTTCATGCAAAACCGCCTGCCACAGCTTTGTCCCTGTCATGTCTCTATGTGCTCTTTGTTTGTTTACGTCATCCATGTGACATGGCATGTCTCCATCGCCAGCCAGTCTTATCACTGCACAGCCCTGGCCCCTCATCCCAGCTTTGATTATGTTTGGTATATATGTTTCCTTGTGTCTCACAGCCCTTATCAGTCACCAGCATTAATGTATGTCTTTAGTGCATAGTCAAGTCATAGGCACAGTGTTTGTTTTGTTTCTTAGCCACAGTTTTGGAGTCTTGTAATAAAGGTTTGTTTTGGATACCACCACTGCATCCGGCTTCTCCTGCAAGACCACGCTGACACTTTATTGCATATAAGTATTTAACATCTAAGAATGTTTATGAATCAGCAATATAAGATGGGTGACTGACATAATAGACAGTAATACCTTTATTACATAACTGTAATGACATTAACATTTATATAATGCCACTGTGGAAAGATTGCATGTTGACTTTATGAGATCCAGGACAAGCAAAGTGTAGATTGATTAAATCTACCTTATTCTTTTTTTTAAGTCCTTGAAACAAATAGCATTAATCAAGACAATTTTCTCCTTCCCTGGCAGTATGATTGTGCAAGTCAGTGAAACAGTGAGACTGCACAAGGAGAAATCAATAGAATGTGTTCCTCTCTTCTACTGAGCTTCTGACACCAGCCCATGTGCAAAGAAAAGTCATGCTCTGATCTGTGCTTTCAGCAGCATTATCTGTAGATTGATTTACTGTAACACAAGAAACGTCTACTCTTGTCTAAAATGGGTTTGTCCCAAAGCTGGCAATGTAATGTAATCAGTATTCAGAACACAGTCATGTTTTAAATGTTATGAGAAAATGTTTAGAATTTTTACCCAATAATAATATTATTTTCTGACAAACTCTAGAGTAACACAACAAATAGCTTCTTTACAAACACTAAAGTTCCTGCTGAACAGACTGATAATGATTAAGTGATGACTCAGTTATTTATCTCAGATTTACTGAGCTGTCGTGAAGAATGATTGAACTGATAATCTCCTCATTGTTGTGAACAGGGTCAGCTTAAGATCCTCTGGTGCTGCATATATAACACTTTCCTAATGAAGTACACACACCACCTACCCATTGACTATAGCCTTAGACATTGAAAAGCATTTTACTGTGAACATTATTCACAAACTAATGTTAACTCCTCAGCTACAGCCTTATTTGACTGAATGATAAGAGGTCATCAGCTCGCTCATGTCAAATAAGATGACTTAAACTTAGACATGCTTTATTGTCAATCAAATTTACACTGTACAGTGCACATAAAAACTCATTTACATTGCCTTGACTCAAGGTAGATTAGAAATAAACAACTATACTATGTAAACATATGTATAGCATCTAATAATTAGAGCTCCTAGTAATGGAGTAATCAACATATGCATAGAAAATTACACTGGGGTAATCAAAAGGAAGGAGCACACATTTTTTTTTGAGTTCAGCAGTCTTACAGCATGTAGAAATAAGTTGTTATTGAACCTGGCTCTTCTGCTTTGAAGACTTCGAAACCTACTTCCAGAGGCCAGCAGTGAGAGCAGTTCATGGTGGGGGTGGGAGGGTTCTCTGTTTATGTTCTGAGCTTAGGTCAGACAGTGACTTGTCACAATGTCCTGTATGGGAGGGAGTGAAGTCCCAATAATTCTCTCTGCTGTCTTTAACACCCTCTGCAGGGATTTCTAGTCAGCGGCCTTGCAGGCTCCTGCCCAGACAGAGCTGCAACTTGTCAGTATGCTCTCAACAGTGCCTCTGTAGAAGGTGGTGAGAATTGGAGGGGGGAGCTGTACTTTTCCCAACCATCTCATTAAGTGCATGCGCTGCGGAGCTCTTTTGACCAGGGCTTCAGTGTGAGTGGACCAAGTCAAAGTGTCTGTCATCTGTACCCTCATTTTTCTGACTACACTGCTGTGTCCTTGATGAGGAGTGGTGTGTGGTTGGGTTGGCTCTTCCTGAAGTCAATGATGATTTCTTTGTTGATGATGTTTTTTCACCATTCAGGATCAAGTTGTTTATTGTGCACCAGTCAAACAGGTGGTTGACCTCATCTCTGTAGTCCAGGCAGTTGTCATCCTGGATAAGGCCCACAACAGTTGGCAGTTGCAAACAACTTTTACAATGTGGATTGTAGTGGTGCAGCAGTCATGGTAACCTCATGTATATACAGTATATATACAGTGGTTCTTTAAAGTTTGTGAACTCTTTAGAATTTTCTATATTTCTGAATAAATATGACCTTAAACATCATCAGGGAAATGATTCAATATGACATATTTGTGAGAGGCAAAAGTATGTGAACCTCTGGGATTAGCAGTTAATTTGAAGGTGAAATTAAAGTCAGATGTTTTCCATCAATGGGATGACAATCAGGTGTGTGTTGGCACCCTGTTTTATTTAAAGAACAGGCATTTATCAAAATCTGCACTTCACAACACATCACCAGAGGATATATGCAGATTTCTAGGTTTGAGTAAACTGAATGAAAAGGAAAGGATTATTACATTATATATTATGTGTGTATCAAATACAAAATAAAACATATTAAAAAATGGGTTTTCTGGCAACCATTTCATGTTTCATGCTTTACAAAGTTAATTGGGCTTAATTCAGAATTTTCTGCTCTCTGCATATCCTAATACAAACATTTCCATAGTAATGGTTAAGCAAATATGTCCATTGTTTTTGATTCATTGATCACTGCAGAGTTTTTGGATGAAGTATTCACTGCTTCATTTTTACTGACAACTTGACAAGCACATTGATTCTGAGGGATAACATTTCACTTATTTAATGACACATTTGTCTGGAAGGGATTACTGTACAATGTCCTGCTCCCACACAAAAGCTCTTTCACTCGGCCCTCCCACTCTCCTTCACTCCTCTTGAGATGTCTCAAGCCCAGAGTGAACACTACCTGCGGGTCTGAAGATGAGTTAAAGGCAAAAGGTAACAGAATAAGAGTTCTCCACTGATGCTCTCTTTAAATCCCAGTGCTTAGTGTTTTTTTAGTGCACTGGAGCAGAGGCGGGGGTCACTGCATACATGTTAGTGGATTAACAGTAGGAGGTATGGAAAAAAAGACACATATCACTTCCCACACATGGATTCTCATAAAGTACATGAGAAGGGGGAGATAAAAAAAAGTGGTATGTACAAACTGGGGCTTTTGAATTAGAGATGTGTGGGGTTTTTAACACATCATGCCTTGAAAAATCTCCCCAGGAGATCATTACATACAACTCATTCTTCTTTAGATACAAAAATAAGTCACTAGGGTGGGAGAATTTGGCTTCCTGTCTGTGACTGTGAGTAGTTGGTGATTTTTAAATGTGATTTTTACATGTGATTTTTACTTTATTTGAAAAAATATGCATCAAATTTCAAACTTCAGGCAAGCAATGATTCAGTAACATGTAAACAAAATATATTGTGTACATACATGGAAAAGTGTTTAAGACTATAAACATCTAAAAGAGTGTTACAATGGTGTACTATTATTATTATTATTAGTCATATTTTTGTATTATTGTCCTGTAGTCTTATAGTAGTCATGAACACTGGAGTTGGACACTGTACTAAACTTGAGCAATTTTTACACTTCTACACTTTGGCATAAACTTCATTGTAAACAACTTTAAATTTATCCCAGATGCAGATTTCTTATCTGACAGTCCAAAGTCCAAATTTGTCTTGAAATGAAGCCAAGAGGCTATTGTTTCTAAATGTACCCTCCCTGAGGTCAGAACAAGTCTGATGAGACTATTTGCACAATAGTACACAATTTGATACACATCACCATTTAGCAACAAGTAAGTGTATATTAATATAGTTATATACATCTATATATTAGTGCATCTCCAAAAAGTTGAACATGGTGAAAAAGGTCATTGTTTTGATAATTTAATAAAAAAAGTAAGATGTCAATTTATATTTATTACATAAAAACAAAATTTTTTTGTTTCACAGGTTGACTTACAGCTCATGACAACCAGAATATTTCATTTTGAGTTTGATTAAATTTCTATTCAAACAGTATCAACAAAATATTGTATGTAAATGTCACTTTTAATGAATATAAAATATGACAGTTTACCTTTTTAATTAATTTATGAACACAACTGACATTTTTTCCACAATACTGAACTTTTAGAGTTGCAGTAGTGTTGCTCTAGAATCTAAAAAAAGAAAACAAAATGACACTGACAGGTCAATGACAATGAAAATGACATAAGCTGTTCCAAGATCAGTTCAATAACTTTGTGAATACTGGCTCTATCTTAGACTTGACAACATAAATATACAAAAGAGGGTTTGGTTTCATCAAACTGTCAAACCATGAATAAAAATACAATGACAGCTCTCTCTGCTATAACACTATTAACAACAGCACACACCAAATAAACTGGCAAAAGCAAATGAGTCATTTGAAAGCAAGTCAATAAATACATATTTTTGGAGGGAAAATGTTAATGTATGCTGCTCACCCTTCAGTGACCCTCTCCTTGTAGCTGTAGATAATGCAATTAAGGACGACAAGCTCGTTTCTGTCTGGCTATTGCAGTAACAGATGGGCATTTTATCTGATGGAACTGTGAGCGGTAACAGTAGCATTGGGAGGCTTCAGCTTTTAATAGGCACTTTAGGAGCCAAAAAAGTCTCCTCACTTTGTACTACTGTCACCATGGAAACCTGCCATGAAAAGCAGGATGTGTCACTCACAGGTGATAGTGTGGAAGAATTTCATTTACCTGCAAGGGGATGAACCCTTAAAATAGAGATTACGCTAAAATGATTGATTTTCAAGCCACTGGAGTCGTTGACCAAAGCGAGCCTTACTGAGGTCTTAACACCTTACTTGTCATTCCTTTAAAACACAAGCATTTCACCTTTTTCAAAAGCACCAAAGTTCATCCCAGCACATATTAAAAATGTATAAGCATAGAAATCATTTCACATACAAATGGTTTGCACCTACTCTCTCAACTCTCTCTCTGCATTCACAATCAATTCATTCTAACATCACCATTAAAAAGACTCCAGTGTTGGAATCATGACTGGAGATCCAAATGGCAGCAGGCACTGTTATGCTACAGATCCAGGCAGTGAACTGTAGTATATGGTACATGGTATGAGGCATTAGCATTCAGTGCAGCAGCTTCACTTATTTATGATCTAGCAAAGGAAATGATTTGGTCAAGAGGAGGGCAGAAAATACAGAGATGCATTTCAGCCCCCATCACAGTTTACTTCCTCAATCACATACAAACATTCTTCAAAGTAAAGGTTTCTCAACAGGTCTTCACTTCTGTAAATGTAGAAAAGGTCCTTCACATCCTCATTTTTAGATTTTAATGAAAAAACACATTCTACTATCACTCTACTTGTTCATCTCCAATAAATAGCACATCTTGGAAAAAACCCCAATAGTTCATAATTTAATTTAAAAATGTTAATGATCATATATTTTATATTTTTTCCAATTAAAGTGACGTTACATTTTTTGCTTTACTATGTGCAGTTTGACATAGAGATGACAAATAAACAAAAAATATGTTATATATTATTAAATAATATATTAAAATATGTAACTTTACATGTACTAAATACGAAATATATGACATTTAAGGATTAAATTATGTACACAAATTAGCTTTTTAACAATATTCACATTTTTTGTTCTATTTTGTACCTTTTTAAAGTGTGTTGGCACTGAGGACAGTACAATCTAGTTTTTGCTCAAATATATTGCTTAACAGGGAAATTAAAATGGACTACACTTACTGCCCAGTTGTCGTTATCTGATGATAAAAACTGGTCACATCTTCACTCCTGATGAGGTAAGAATTTCCTGCTGAGGCTGCTTGTTATCAAATCAGGACACTGATGATTGATGCCAATGCCAATGGGCACATACAATTTGTGACCCCGCTAGGGAAAACCAGGTCAAAGTCATTCTTTTTTTTCAAAATTTGTTTTTATCAAAACAATATTTTTATGAATTTAAGTTTTGTTTTTGATCAAAATATGTACTACAATAGATATCTGAGACTATTATCTTTCATTTACAGCAATAATAAAGAGTGGGTAAGTTTTGTCGCTAATGTGAGTGACACGATATTGACATGATATCTCATTAAGTTGCCCAGTGACTTTGGCCTGGTTTTCCCTGACAGGGTCATATTTGTTTTTACTGAAAATGTGTTAATATTTGCTTGAATAGTAAAACATAATATCATTGTGTCATCATGACCCATGGGCCACTTCAATCTTAAAACACTGTGTACCATTTTGCTGCAGTCTCCAGGTTTCATGGCATGCAGTGGGCTTTGAGGTATCTGAGAGGTGTTAGCCAATCACCTGAACATGTACATCAAATATTAACAAGGCAGCATGCATGTCAAGGCTGGAGGAGGAGTGGAGGATGGACACTTGAGCAAGCATGGGAAGATCCCAGCAGAGTGAAACAATCAAAGAAAACTGGAGACAGAACTAAACTAGACCAACTATTTTGGAGAATTCACAAAAATACTGGACAAAACAGGACAAACGAAGGGAGAACATAATACCTGTATAATTACAGTGCAAATGACAGCGCTGGCCTAGAATACAAGACACAGGTGTGAATGATGATGCAGGTGTGAATGTGTGAGTGTGACTAGGGTGGAACATAGGCGTGGAAAGAATATTACACAGAGAACACGCAGACTAAAGGTTAAAAAAAGACATGTGGAAAAGATGTAAACAGACATACGACAAGGAGACAAGAACACAGACCAGAGGAAGTTTACATTACACAATGTTTTCTACAAACTCCTCTACAGCTGTAGCTGTTCTGGACAGCAAAATGAGCAACTAAAACATCAATCATATTTTCAAGTGATAAACACATATTTACACACATTTGATTTAATTATTATTTTAAATAACTCAAAGAATAAGTCTCTCAACTGACATGGTTGCAATGCTTCTGTAACACACTTGTGTTTAACACACCACCATTTCTTTTTGATTTCACATTTTACTGGGTTTGTTATGGCTGAATGCAACCGTGACCAGGTCAAAAGTCAAAGTTTCTCTTTAGTGCCCTATTTCACATCAAACCTAAAATATGCAAGAAACATAGGTGGAATTTCCCTTTAACCTCATCATTCAGTGTTTAGTGTTTTATTCAATGTATATACATACAGTGCTACCTAAAAAAATAGAATATCATGAAAAAGTTAATTTTGTGATCATAATTTAATTCAAAAAGTTAAACTATCATATACTTTATATTCATTACATGTAAAGTCACACATTTCAAGCCGTTTTTGTTTTAATGTTGATACTGTTTGAAAAATAATTTACACAAACTGCTTAATCCTGGTCAGGGTCATGGTGTGTTCCTCTACCTTTCATTGACTACTGATTAGAGCATTGCACTAATTTAACCATAGCCAGGACAGGGAACCAATCCATTGCTCTACATGCATGCACACACGCACGCACGCACGCACGCACGCACACACACACACACACAATATAAAGTACCCAAATCACCTGACCTCCATGTTTTTTGACTGTGGGAAGAAATCTGAGATTCTGCAGGAAATGCACGTAAACACAAGGACAGCATGGAAACTCCACTCACATGGGGGCGTGAACCCAAGACCTTAGTGCTAAACATGAAGCCACTGTTATGCCCTTTACTCAAATTGATATTTTCAAATAATTTGAGATTATGGATTTTTACTTTCATGATATGATACTCTGCTCAACCATTTGTTGGACAACAAAGTTTGAGTCACTATATCTCATTGGAGAAGGTATTAAACTTAACACAATGTGATTGTGTCATCTCTACCAATTGGTAGAGGTATGCTAGGCTAAAAAACATCCACTAGAGGCCACTAGAAATGTAAATTTTTTTCTGAATGCAAACCACAAGAAATAAACTGAATAAAATACTGAAAAAAACAGTGCTGATGCACCATCAGACAGATGAGTGTACATTAAAAATACCCTGTGGAGTCTTTAAAGAAAAAATTGTTTCTATTATTGTCCCCCGCCTTACCCCACCCAATCAATTTAATTTATTATTTCTTGCTGAGGAGGTTAAAACAAAACAAAAAAAATCTTGAAATACCACTTTACATATAATAAATATAAAATAGGGCAGTTTACCTGTTTGAATGTTAGAATGAAATTATGACCACAAGTGAACTTTATTTTACAATGTTCAGTTTTCTGACACGGCACTGTACAAATTATTCTCTCTCTCTCTCTCGCTCTCTCTCTCTCTGTGACCCACATCCTCTTGCTGTTTCTTCCTCATTAGATGGTTTGGGCTGACAGGATAAATGAAGCTCAAGGCTGTCTGCCACGTCCACAGCACCACGTTTGATGTGTCAGTTTTACAGCATGGCACTGAGATATTTTCTGTGATCCAAGACAGTGACAGGGAGAAACAGGCTAATGGCTGGATTAAGCAGATGTCTAATGACCTTTCTGAAACCTATAAAAAACAGTGATTTTTAAAATTGTTTGTTGATTATTATAGGGAGACCAGATCTGAGGTGATGAAAAAGAGGACACCTTAGGAAGGGGAGGGGGGCGTGGGGGTGTAGGGGTTGGGGTGTATAATGTATTACATGTTCATATACATTTTTTTTGTGCTTGAACACAAATTTTTATTATTATTAATTATTACTTAATATTGACAAATTATGCTTTATATTTTATTAATAATTACTAGTTACTATTAATAATATACTAATAATAACTATTAAATGTTATTATGAATAATAAAATAATAAATATTAATCATTAATAAAATATTAATACATTATTACATATTATTTATAAATAATAAACTGTTAAAAACATGTATCATAAAATTATCACCCAATCATTTTCAGTCAACTTCACTTCAGCTCATTATCAACAATGTTACCCTTATGTTTGGATTGTATGGTCAGTAGATCTTATTTACACAGAATTATATCTCATTTTTGTGTACAAATAAGCAGAAATTCTGAATTATTTTGATAATAGTTCTCCACTTAGAGGCATGTAAATAGATGGCTTATTCCAGACTGGTAGACACGCACACAGACACACTCTCAAATGTAAATATTAATGAATTTTAATATGAAACTGCTGATATTAAAATACGTTTAGCTGACATGACACAGGCAGAACAAACACTCAACACGTTAACAACTTACAGGTGAAAATGGACTGCAGTTCCTGCTTGTGACAGCCTAAAGGGAAACCAGCTTGGATTTCAGCTGGGTCTCCATTTAATATAACATAACATGTATAACACTCAAGTGAATCAAATGGAATAGGGGGAGGGCAAGACTAGGTTGTGAATGAAACGCTTCTCGAGTACAACAAAATCCCTGACGTTTGTGAAATTCCGCCTGGACATGTTATTTAAATCTCAAAAAGTGGACATGTCCGGGTAAAAGAAGACGTCTGGTCACCCTAATTATTAGGAATCATGTAAAAACAGCAGATGTTGATTGGTCCATTAGCAAATTTGAGTGTATCAGTGTATAACTGTATGTGGAATATAAAGCAATGCATTCTATCTGACTGACACAAAAGTAGTGACCATAAATGGACAAAATCAGTAAATATATCAGCAGCTCATTGCTGCCTTATCTATGCCTCCTACAGTTTTGCCTTGTTTATGAGCTGTCAGTCCACTGGCTAATCTCCCAGTGTTTGTAATGTTTGTAACCCACACACATACTCATTTGTTTATTTTTTCTTACACACACACACACACACACACACACACACACACACACACACGCACACACGCACACACGCACACACATACACACACACACACTCTCTCTCTCTCTCTTTCTCTGCCAGATTCTCTAAACACAGTACCTCTCAATTTTGAGTAAATCTTAAGCCTATCAACTAACTATGATGTTCCTCATAACAGAACTTGCCCAGACAAATGGTGGTACATCAGTGCTTCAGTGCTGAGCATTTTTCTACGAGGGTAAGTCAAAAATGATCTGTACTTTAGTTCTATTTAAACTTCTGTTTTAGTGTCTTATCAACATTTTATGTACTGGTCACTGTCTTAATAGTAACTGTTGTGCAGGTGTGAATGTGTTACATCAGTTTATTTATGAACTGTCTCTCTTATGATTTGATGATATGATGGGGTTACCCCACAAAAGAAGAGCAGCACACAGATGTATTTGGACAACACAATTTGGAGCGACACTCTAAGAAAGGTGAAAGTTTCATTACTGATGACAAGACATGAATTCATCAACAACCTACAGAAAGTTCAAAAGTCAACCATCAGCTGGAAATGCTGACAGTTCTCTGGGTCTTGACAGAAGCCATAAGAGAGCAGTGGAGACAGTGGTGCATTTGTGGCTCACAGCTCAGCCAAAAACATGGGGAAATGAAACCTTGTTGATACATTTAAAAAAGTGTATTCAACAAAAGCTGTTGATGTAAAAAATAATGTATTTGTCTTAACAACTAAAATAAATTCTACAGCCACACTGTGGCTCATTTTTTACTCACCCTCATACATTTAAGAGCTTAATATGCAAAGTATAGAAATGCACTTCATGCTCCTTTAAATAGGTCCATCCCATCAGTGATGTAATATATTTGGAAGTTAATTTAATGCTAATGACTCATTTAAACTTGCTTTATGTTCTTACTTGAACATAATAAGCATCTAAGCATCACCAAATGTAATGATCCCATTCAAATGAGATTCAAGTGAATGTTCTATTAAGCACTTGTTGCTAATTAGGCATTACATACTGTAGACAAAGAAACCTGTCCTCCATGCTCAGCTCTACATCAAAACAAGTCTTGAGGGATTTAAAGAGATTTATTCAATGTGGTTATGACTGCTCCAATCTTTCTTATGTGTTTTTTTTACTCATATAATTCTCATCAAGATAAAACACTGGACAACTCTCTTGAGCATAGGCTCATATTTTTGGATTTTTCTACAGCTGGATTTCTATCTAACAGTGGCATCTTGAACAGCTGTCAGTCAGCACTTACAGCAGGGAGTTCTAGGATTATATCTGAAGCAGTTAATGATATTTGCTCACTAGAAGATAAGAACTTTATTGATTTATCAAAGGCTTTTGACACAGTGGATCACAATGTCATGATGAAACTGCCAAAAGCTGAATTATTAGAGATATAACACTATGTATTATATTAGGTGATGGTCAGGGGGATTTTTTGGTAGAGAGGGGCAGAGATAATGAGTCCAGTTCTATCAACCTTGCTATAATAATAATAATAATAATAATAATAATAATAATAATAATAATAATAATAAAAAAACATAATAATAATAATAATAAACATAATAATAATAATAATAATAATAATAATAATAATAATAATAATAATAAAACATAATAATAATAATAATTATTATTATTATTATTATTATTATAATAATACTCATCAACATATTTAACTATTTAACAACATCATCGTTTAACAATGCTGATTAAAATGCATAAAAAAACAGATTAAGTTAAAAAAAAATTAAATTAGTGGTTCAATTTAGTAGAAATGTGTCAGGAAGAGTCTGGAGCCTGGATCTTCAGATTCACAGAATCATTGTGTGCACAAGCATGATGCATGGGCACAGGTGAGACTGAACTTAACAAAAAAGCACATGTCTGTAACAACAGAAGCACATAAGAGAAAGGTGAATGATGGTCTCTGTCATAAACACAACTAAAGGACAATATACTGTATATTAGAGAATAGTAGAGATTAAATCTGAAAACAGTTTCTGTCATGCCCCAGTGAGATTGTTCCGCTCCTGGACTGAACAGGCCTTCATCATTTATTTACTGAACAGATTAGCCACACATGAGGATCATTAATAGCCTCTTAGTAATTCCAGACATTCCATTGGTGGGTTACTGGCTGTGGAATGTGTAGAATATGAACCTGAACAAGGAGCTCTTACCTGACTTCTCACCTCTCTTCTCACACGTACCTCATATATTTTCAATCTAGGAGCTAATGAATTAGTCAAACACATGTCAACTCACATTTGTTAAGCTTTAGAAATAAAACCACATAAAATGTCTAAAAACTGTAATGAGCAGTGTGCAGCCAACACCTCTGTTTATTCAGTTCAGAGCTCAAAAGTCTTGGCTAGAAATGTTTAGAGTGTTTTTTCACAATATATCAGCACATCTGAAAATAGGTTTTTGGAAAGTCTAAGTTTAGAGCAGATTTAATCAAAATTTAGATTTATGACACTCTTACTGTTTTAACTCTGTTGTTGTTGAGTTTGTGCTGAACAAAAGCCTGTGTAACACTTTTGAAAAAAAATATTTTAGATGAGTGTAATTTGTAAAAAAAAAAAGTCAAGCCATGTCAGACTACATCAGAGTGTCTGAAATACCGTATGCATCAGTAACACATTGTGCTATTCCATGATTCAACAGGAGCTGTGGAGGCATTTGAAGCTGAGGAGGGAAATGGCAGAAAGCAGAGTAAAATACTGTGTATGTGAACGGGGCTTTCAGTTAACTTTTATAGTGGTGGTGTAATGTCATACGTCAAAGGATGTTAGTAAGATGCCCGATGTAGTGCATCCGAGGTTACCTGGATATTATACTCACATACTGAAAAGCTACTGTTTGACTGGTTGAACAGTGTATACAGTTTTGAATGAATATGATTTTGGTTGCAGCCTACCTTTAACTGTTCTCAGCATGCTGCAAGGTCTTGTTTGTGTTCTCACTACAATTCAGAGTGTGATCATGGTCATGTTTTTTCTGATCCCTACATGGACTCTGAACTTGACATTTGGATGGATCCCTTTTGGACTTTAACACTTCTTTGGACTTTGATCTTTTGTTTTTTTACCTTGCTTGTGAACTTGAGGACTCTGTTTGCTTTGTGAACTTCAGTAAAAGTGTGCACTTGGATCCAAGTCTTGGTTTATCCTTACATAAGATGATGTTGGAACCAACATGCATCAAAGAATGCCTCAATACCCAAGATGCCAATTTGGAGGAGTTATGGTTAATCTTGCAGAAAATTATGAGAGCTAACCAAGCATTTGAGTCATTCTGCATGTGACAAGGTGGATTTAGTTATCTCATTATTCAACAGAAATGTAAAAGAGTGGGCTACCACACTTTGATCCAGGGCAGTCTTTTAGTTCAGTTTTTTGCAGTGTTTGATCACTGCCTTTGTGGGGAAAGACAGGATCAGTTCTAAATGATGTGCAATAACGTGCATAACCTCTTGACAAAATCTTAGTACCCACCCCTCACCACCCCTACTTCCTTTTTACTTTCCTCTTCTGTCTTGCAAGGATGAGGATAGGGGTTGTCAGGCTCCAGGCTCCATCAATTAAGCCATTCATACCTACAGCTTAAAGTCTTGAATTTCACCCAACCCACTCTATTTTTTCACAAACACCTTAATCATTAAGTGGTCTCTTCTTATCAAATGGATATTTGTCAGGGAATTTGCCCCTAAACATGCTTGAGTTTTAGACCCTTGAAGTCAGTAGTGGATGGAGCTTCAATGTACTACTTACATCATATGACTGGGGCTTACATTCTGAGATGAGACCTGAGATAACCTAAGGGAGATCTAGTTAATCTTGACCAATACATACAAATTTCTATTCCCCTGAATTTTCTCAACAGGGAGATGAGTTCCTTATTGGCCAGTAACAGATCCATCAGCAACCACCCCCAATGAACAGGGGTGAAGATGAGAGAGAGCTGGAGGCGCGAGCAGTCACAGCGGCCACTCCGGGAACAAAAACATGGTGCCTTTTTTGTTTGTTTTGTTGGAAAAGTCCGAGCCGAACTCGCAACCATGCAAGAGTTCACTACAAGAGCAACCAGCACACTCATCTACGACCGGCAGACCCTTCTACACCTGCAAAATCCGGAAAAAACACTTTCGGACCGTCTACGAGCAGAACTGCGTGTGCTAGGCCTGCTAAGACCCGCGGGGATTCCTGAGCCGGCTGCCCGGAAGAAGGTCCCCCGCAAGCGGTGCGCGAGGATCCGGAAGCGCGGTAAGAGAGCCGGAGTCCGCGCTAAGTTAAGTGCCAACAGCAGCCGATCGGCCATACCGTCAGTTCTGCTCTCCAATGTCTGCTCCCTGGAAAATAAACTGGACCACCTAAGAATTCAGCGAACAACCCAGCGCGAGTTCAGAGACTGCTGTGTGTTCGTTTTCACCGAGGCATGGCTAACGAACTCCATTCCAGACTCCGCCATTCAGCTAGACGGCCTGGTCTCCTTCCGTGTGGACCGCGACGCGAAACTGTCCGGTAAGTCCCGTGGAGGGGGCCTGTGTGTCTACATCAACACAGAATGGTGTAACAACGCTACGCTGGTCTCCAGCTACTGCTCGCCGCTGGTGGAGTTTGCTGTTATCAGAGCCAGACCATTCTACCTCCCCAGAGAACTGTGCACTGTCTACATCATAGCCGTGTATGTAGCACCTAGCGCTAATGCTAATGTTAGCGCCAATGCTAATGCTAACGCGCTCGGCGAACTGTACAGTTCTATCAGCAAACTCCAGAATTCACACCCTGACGGACTGTTCATTGTTGC
>BRDA01021599.1:0-10393 GCA_036984385.1 Crenuchus spilurus
GTGAGTCTGGTTCCTCCCAAGGTTTCTTCCTCCAGCTCTGAGGGAGTTTTTCCTTGTCACTGTCGCCGTTGGCTTGCTCACTGGGGATTAGGGATAAATGATTTGATGTTTATTATTACTAACCCTGTAAAGCTGCTTTGTGACATCAGTTGTAAAAAGCGCTTTATAAATAAAATTTGATTTGATTTGATTTGATCATTTTATGATTTAGACTTTTATTTTGATTATTTGATTATTAATATATAAATTAATAGTAGCATACTTTATAGAGCATCAATTTAATATTTAATATAACAATTCATAATAATATAATTTCTAGTAATGGTTTAGACAGAAAGGCCATTGTGTCCTTTCAGGAGAGCGAACATCTTGCCGACGCAGAGGAGAGATGTGAGGGACTGATCAAAAGCAAGATCCAGCTGGAAGCCAAGCTGAAGGAGACAGCAGAAAGGTTAGAGGATGAAGAGGACATTAATTCAGAGCTCACAGCCAAGAAGAGAAAACTAGAAGATGAATGCTCTGAGCTGAAGAAGGACATTGATGACCTTGAGCTCACCTTGGCCAAAGTGGAGAAAGAGAAACATGCAACTGAGAACAAGGTCTGGGTATAACTGTGTAACTGCAGAGTTGAATTAGAAATCATTGATAACATGCCAAATAGACTTTTTTTTAACAAATGCTGATGTTTACAGGTCAAAAATCTTTCAGAGGAGTTGTCTAGTCAAGACGAGAACATTGCAAAGCTTACTAAGGAGAAGAAAGCCCTCCAAGAGGCACACCAGCAGACACTTGATGACCTTCAGGCAGAGGAGGACAAAGTCAACAGCCTGACTAAAGCAAAAACTAAACTTGAACAACAAGTAGATGATGTGAGTACCACAAGTACGAGCTCTTAGTTACGTATGGAATGGAGTGATGTTTGTGCACACTTCATGCTTTGTCCTTTGAAACAGCTTGAAGGGTCATTGGAGCAGGAGAAGAAGATGCGTATGGATCTTGAGAGGACTAAGAGGAAACTTGAAGGTGATTTGAAATTGACCCAGGAGTCCATAATGGACCTAGAGAATGACAAACAACAGCTGGAGGAAAAACTGAAGAAGTAAGCTTTGTGGTTTCACTTTGAACAAAATACGTATTCACTAGTGATCGACCAATTAATTTTTTTCGATGGTCAATGGCAATATTGCAACAGTCCAGGGGGGCTGATGGCAAATATATAATGCTGATATCATGTCTTTTTTCTGTATCTGAGAAAATATAACTATAAACAAATCATTGTTGGGCTCTGATTGGCTTGATGTACTAAGGCACTGTCACTATGATCTGAGGATCGTCAGTTCGTATCCCAGATCATGCCGCTTGCCAACGGCAGCCCAAAGGAGGAAAAAAGAGCAAAAAATCTCTCCCCAGCACTACTAAGTAATGTCGGCTGGCTCGGGCGTCTGCCATGTAATCCATCAGAACTGGGGATTCTGCGCTTTCCTCAGAGCGCGTTGGCTGCCCGGCGACGATGTAACGGCAGCAGTTGGGAAAGAGGCGGAGCCTGACTTCACATGCATTGGAGGAGGCCTGAGTTATGTGTTGTGAACCCTCCTAGAGTCAGGGACATTACAAGTCATCGGGAGAGGCAATGAATGGGCAGGTCAATTGGCTACATAAACACATTGGACAGAAAATTGGGTAAAAAATGAAAAAGTAAAAAAAAAAAAATAATAAATCAATAAAATTGTTGAAGCAAAAGTATTGTCAGTCGTGTTTCTGCCCGAAGAGTGGTGAAACTGACACTAGGAGGCGATCTGTTAATGTTCTATAGCAGTCACATTAATAAGGCTGCCTGCAGATGTGCCTGTAAATGTTCCATTGTTTGTTTACAGACCTGGTGAGCATATGCCAATGTTATAAAAACAATCAACCAATGTCGATTATCTAAAAATGGTGAACTGATTAATCAGTATATCACTAGTATTCACAAACCAGTTTTAAACGATCTGCCCTTTTTTCACAGAAAAGATTTTGAGATTACTCATCTCTTGAGCAAAATCGAAGACGAGCAAGCCATGAGCTCCCAGCTTCAAAAGAAGATAAAAGAACTCCATGTAATATTGCAGTTTGCTCAGCGTTACTTCTTTAATTTGATCAAAACACATTTTCAAACTCAGTCATTTTTCTGTCTTGCGCTAGGCTCGTACAGAAGAGTTAGAAGAAGAGATTGAGGCTGAGCGTGCGGCCAGAGCTAAGGTGGAGAAGCAGAGAGCCGATCTCTCCAGGGAACTCGAGGAGATCAGCGAGAGGCTGGAAGAAGCTGGCGGAGCCACTGCAGCTCACATCGAGATGAACAAGAAACGAGAAATTGAGTTCCAGAAGCTGCGTCGTGATCTTGAAGAGTCCACGCTGCATCATGAAGCAACGACCGCAGCGCTGCGCAAGAAACATGCTGACAGTGTGGCCGAACTTGGAGAGCAAACTGATAACCTCCAACGTATAAAGCAAAAGCTTGAGAAAGAAAAGAATGAATACAAGATGGAGGTTGATGATTTGGCAAGCAACATGGAAACCATGGCAAAAGCCAAGGTTACAAAACGATTCATCTGTACACTCAAATGATCTTTTGAATAAGTCCTAAACACAAGCTGACATCTCTGTGACGTCGACAGGTAAACCTGGAAAAGATGTGTCGCAGCCTTGAAGACCAGCTTGCTGAAGTGAAAGCTAAGAATGATGAGAATACAAGACAGATTCATGATGTCTGTGCACAAAACGCTAGACTTCAGAGTGAAAATGGTAAAACAGGCAATAACATCTGTGCCTTGTTTGTCCACTACAGCAATAACTAGAGCAATGTAGAACTTTTCTTTTATTTCCACAGGAGAGTTCTCCCGGCAGGTGGAAGAAAAGGAAAGCCTAATTTCACAGCTTACACGGGGAAAACAAGGCTTCACTCAACATCTTGATGAGTTGAAAAGACAACTTGAAGAGGAGTCGAAGGTCAATAACGGCATCAACATGTCAGACTCTGTATCTGTACATTTCAAGCCAGGTTACTAATCATTTTATCACTGTAGGCTAAGAATGCCCTAGCTCATGCTCTGCAGTCGGCTCGCCATGACTGCGACCTGCTGAGGGAGCAGTTTGAAGATGAACTGGAGGCCAAGGCTGAGCTACAGCGTGCAATGTCCAAAACAAATGGTGAGCTAGTTCAGTGGAGAACCAAATATGAGACTGATGCCATCCAGCGCACCGAGGAACTTGAGGAGGCCAAGTTAGTGTTTTAATAGGTTTTGGAACTCTATATTGTTGTGTATATATTAGTCTTAATAATATGTGCTATGTGCAGGAAAAAGCTTGCTCAGCGTCTTCAAGAGGCAGAGGAGCAAATCGAGACTGCAAATGCAAAGTGTGCTTCCTTGGAGAAAACCAAGCAGAGACTGCAGAGTGAGATAGAAGACCTCATGGTAGATGTTTCAAAATCCAACACCTTAGCAGCAAACTTAGACAAGAAGCAGAGGAACTTTGACAAGGTAAAGATGTTTTAATGTAACAAAACAGTGCTAAGAGATGTGGTCGTTAATCAAATAAACTGGCCTACAGTCACACCTCAAAAAATGTGAAAAAGTTCATTTTTTCTTCATCATTTCATTCAAAAAGGTAAATTTGTATTTTATGTTCATTACACGTAAAGTGACAAAATTAAAGAATTTTTGCGTCAATGTCATTCAGTATGGCTTATAGCTCATGAAGGTCAGAAATCAAAAATCTCACATTATTATTCCGCAATATCAAATCGCACTTGAGCCTTTCAGCCCACCAATCAACTGATCAACCATCCCCTAGTGCCTGGTTCACACTACACGACTTTTTAGAGTCAGTCGTTGTACCGTACAAACTACACGACTGGTTGAGTTGTAATCACAAGTCTTTGACACCACATGTGGCTTTCACACTACATGACTGGTCTGCGACACAAGGTCATGAACTACGCAATTTTTCATCGGCTGCTCTCTAAAAACACGTTTTGTCACAAGAACAGAACAGTACAGCTAGCAGGTTGGCTATGAGTGTGCAATACAGTGCACCGGCTATGAGGCAGCAGTACAGTTACAGTTATATTTGTTGCTGCTGCCATTTTTAGAACAAAATAGAATCCGGCAAATGTGTATATTAAAGGAGGGAAAAAGATACACGCACACCATCGCCGCCTTCAAACCGAAACTGCCTCTTTTATTTTCGTAGCTTTTCATTTGTCAAAATAAGAGACCTACACAAATATCACCATAATGAGAGCACACATTAATAAACTGTTAACAATATTACATTATATTATCCATCCATTATCACACCCGCTTAGTCCTTATCAGGGTCGTGGTTAGTCCCCTAACCCCTCACTGGGCGCAGGGCAGGGCATTACACTATTCAACTAAGCCCAGGACAGGGCGCCAGTCCATCGTTGGGTATAATACAGTATATTATAATATTACAACGTTATTTCATCTGTCCATTCCACTGATCATAGATATAATCAATCACATTATTTCTGCAATGCAGTCATAATAACAATGACAGAAATTGCATCAGTGGACACATGGTTCTCTCTCTATGTGATCACATTGGTTGTAGGTAGTTACTGCTGTTGACACAGTCGCCTGATTGGATCTCAGATATTCAGCATGTCAAATATCTCCAGGATGTCTGCGACTGGTCTGCAATCAATCAGCAATGGCTCATTCAGGAGTTCACACTACACAACTGAAGGAGCCCAGAGTCATCCCCAACTCGCCTCCGAGTAGAGCAATCTACAAAACACTGGTCAGCGACTGGAAAACTGGGCTAAAATGATGTAGTGTGAACTAGGCATAAGACTCTCCCAATCACTTGTAATGTCCCTGGCTCTAGGATGGGAAGACTAGCACAGGCCTCCTCTGATACATGTAAAGTCAGCCACCACCTCTTTTCCATCTGCTGCCGATGCATTATCACTGGGCAGCCAACATGCTTGGAGGAAAGCGCAGGATCCCCGGCTCTGATATATTAGCTAACAGACACCTGAGCGGACATTACTTAGAAGTGATGGGGAGAGAGCGCCATCTACCCACCAAGAGAGAGCATGGCCAATTTTGCTCTCTCAGGCCCCGACTGCCAATGGCAAGCAGCATGACCAGAACTCAAACTCACGATCCTCTGATCATAGTGTTAGCGCCTTAGCACTGAGCCACTCGGGGCCCTCTACCAGGAGATTTTAGAGCACTTCATGCTTCCATCTGCTGACAATGTTTACTGAGATGCCAATTTTCTTTCCCAGAATTTTCTCACAATGCCAAAACTACTTCCAAATGGTTTGTTAACCATGATATGATGCTTGATTGGTCAGCCAACTTATGATGAACACAAATGAACTTTTGTATGACTGAAGTTAAATGTCTTTGCTGTCAGATTCTGGTTGAGTGGAAGCAGAAGTATGAGGAGTCTCAGGCAGAGTTGGAGGCTGCTCAGAAAGAGGTGCGAGTGTTGAGCAGTGAGCTTTTCAAAATAAAAAACTCTTACGAGGAAACCTTGGATCATCTTGAAACCCTCAAGCGAGAGAATAACAACTTGCAGCGTAAGTAACGGAAATTGATAACATCTGAATTTTTATTTGTAAAGACAATTGGAGTCATAGCAGGAATGATTTTTTGTACAATTTGCCTGCAGAAGAGATTTCAGACCTGACTGAACAGGTAGGAGAGAATGGTAAGAATATCCATGAACTGGAGAAAGTCAGAAAGCAAATGGAGACTGAGAAGTCTGAGATGCAAGGAGCACTGGAGGAAGCAGAGGTAAAGCCTGGAGTACACTGCATTACTTTTAAAGTGGCAGAGTTTAAAGACTGTGTCTTCCTGATTGAGTTTAGCTGATTATTATGGCGAAATGTAAATTACACACTAAACAGTTAGGGATCAACTCAGTAATTACATTTTTATTTCAGAGGTGGTGAGGACACACCTAGCTTGAGTACAGTGCAGGGCCTTGAACATAAATTATTATTAATTATTAATAAGTATTAATACATTATTTAAAAAATATTATTGAACATTTGATGAACATTTAATAAAACTCAAACTCTATCAGTTCACTTTGTTTTCTAGTAGTTCTTCTAGTTTTCTATTGTTATTTTTAAGTTCACTGTTGCCTTTGTGGTTTGAATTATCACCCAGTTTTGTGTTTCATCTTGTTAGTCAACTTTAATCTCATGACCACCGATTTTACACTTATTTTGTATGTATGATCAATAGAACTAATTTACATAAAATTATATCTCATTTTTGAGTAAAAAATTAGCAGTTAACATGGGTCAATTTTACCTAAGACCACAAAAGGGTTAACTATAAAGATTTCAACATAATCAAGTCATTCAAAGCTTCCAAACAAAGATT
Source organism: Crenuchus spilurus (assembly GCA_036984385.1). Taxonomy (NCBI): domain Eukaryota; kingdom Metazoa; phylum Chordata; class Actinopteri; order Characiformes; family Crenuchidae; genus Crenuchus; species Crenuchus spilurus. The sequence continues at coordinate 6,408 of BRDA01021599.1, forward strand.
CAAATGCCCAACATGTTAACAACTTACAGTGGCAGGTGAACATGGACTTCTGGCCTACTATCTTGCGGGGACATCTAATCACATGTTGGCAAGAAAGTCAGAGAAAATCAATTAAATTGTGGGTGGAAACAGGCTTCAGCATGAGCGGTCGTTTTCTGCTTGGTCCTAGTGCTTGACCCGTCTCCTATGTACTTGGCTCCAACTCAGCAACCACTAATCTAAAACAGTAAACTTATAACATGGACACACTCCTAAGAGACATGTCACAATCTCCTTTCAGGCCTCCCTGGAGCATGAGGAGTCTAAGATTCTTCGTTTTCAGCTGGAGCTCAATCAGGTGAAAAGTGAGATTGACAGGAAGTTGGTTGAGAAGGATGAGGAGATCGAGCAACTGAAGAGGAACAGTCAGAGAACCATAGACTCCATGCAGAACACTCTGGACTCAGAGGTCAGGAGCAGGAATGATGCTTTAAGGGTGAAGAAAAAGATGGAAGGAGACCTCAATGAGATGGAGATTCAACTGAGCCATGCCAATCGGCAGGCGGCTGAAGCCCAGAAACAGCTGAGGAACATTCAAGGCCAGCTTAAGGTGGGCACTATTTCAGAGCCACTTACAGCATGAACAATCGGGAGGGTATAGAGTAGTCATGATCTCTTTTTTTGGTCCATATGTATAAAGGATGCTCAGCTGCACATGGATGATGCCGTAAGAGGACAGGAGGACTGGAGGGAACAGGTAGCCCTGGCAGAGCGAAGGACTAGCCTAATGCAAACTGAGGTTGAAGAACTAAGGGTGGCTCTCGAACAGACTGAGAGAAGCCGCAAAGTAGCCGAGCAGGAGCTGGTGGATGCCAGTGAACGAGTAGGGCTGCTACACTCCCAAGTATGTCATTGGCCCAAGAAGTATGCTCACATTGCTTGTAGAAAATGTTCCAAAATGTAATAAATTAATATTTTATGAAGACATTTGTCTTTCGATAAGATCCTCAAACAGTTTATGGACACAATACCTTGCAATGCCAAGGCGACTCCTTGTAAGTTTTGAGAAATTTAGCTTGGATAGAAACCAACTATGTTAATATACAGTCATACATTAAGAAATAGAATATGGTTGGGCCCCAAGTGGCTCAGCAGGCTAAGACGCTGACACTATGACCAGAGGATCGCGAGTTTGAATGCCGGTCATGCTGTTTCCCATCAACAGCCGGGGCCCAAGAGAGCAAAAATTGGCAGTGCTCTCTCTGGGTGGGTAGATGGCGCTCTCACTCTCTCTATCACTGTCACATTGCAATGTCCGCTGGCTCAGGTGTCTACTGATTGGTCCATTCAGAGCCTGGAATCCTGCGCTTTCCTACGAGCGCGTTGGCTCCCCTGTGACGGTGTATCAGCGGTAGTTGGAAAAGAGTTGGTGGCTGCATCACACGCAACGGAGGAGGCTTGTGCTCGTCTTCACCCTACTAGAGTCAGGGACAGTGCAAAGTGATGGGGAGAGCCCCCTAGTGGATGGGATGGGCTAATTGACTACCACTACTACATTGGAAAGGGAATAAAAGTTTTTTCATAATTTAAAAAAAAAATTAAGATTTTTGTTCATAATTTAATTAAAAAAGGGTAACCTGCTGTACATTTAGTTTTCATTCAGTACTTCACCTTATTTATTACATTCCAGTTACAGATGAGAAGTTTTATCCTACATTGTTACTTTTTTTCAATGTCAGATAAAAATAGTTGAACAAGTAGAATACAGACTAAAATATGAGCTTAGAAAAATAACTAAAATCACTCACACTCTGTTTTTCCCAGAACATCAGCCTCCTAAATACCAAGAAAAAGCTAGAAGCAGATGTTTTCCAATTACAAAGCGAAATGGATGATTTTCTTCAGGAGTCAAGAAATGCTGAAGAAAAGGCTCGGAAGGCCATCACAGATGTGAGTTTTACTTTCCTTGCTCTTAATTCTTTCAGTTAATTTGAGAATGTTGTACAGTATTCAATGCCTGGTTGTGTGCTTAGGCTGCAATGATGGCCGAGGAGCTGAAGAAGGAGCAGGATACTTGTGCTCATCTGGAGAGAATGAAGAAGAACCTGGAGGCCACAATCAAGGACCTTCAGCAACGTCTGGATGAGGCTGAAAACTTAGCTATGAAGGGTGGAAAGAGGCAACTGCAGAAACTTGAAACAAGGGTATGTTAGAAAAATGGGGAAAGTTTCTCGGGGAAGGTTCTTTCATATTTTGAGCCCCTTTCTTGTTGTCTAGGTTCGAGAACTGGTGAATGAGCTGGAAGCTGAGCAGAAGCGTGGAGCTGATGCTGTCAAAGGTGTTCGGAAATATGAGAGGAGAGTGAAGGAGCTCAGCTACCAGGTTTGTATCAAACAAGAAGCTCTACAAATTGCAGATGTGCTCACTGGCCACTTCAAGGTACACATACCTTGTGTCTACACTCACTGCCCATTTTATCAGCTCCACTGAGCATATATACGATGAAAAAGTATTAAAGTATGAAAAAGTTTGGGCACCCCTGATAATTTTCATGATTTACCTTTATAAATCATTGGTTGTTCGAATCAGCAATTTCAGTTAAATATATCATATAGCAGACAAACGCAGTGAAATTTGAAAAGTGAAATGTAGTTTATAGGATTGACAAAAAAATGTGCAATAATTATTTAAAATGAAGCTGGCTTGCCTAGCATACCTCAAGTGAGGTTTTTGGCATGTGCGCAGCCTCTCCTTGTGCAAAGTGCGCTGAATAGTTGAACGATGCACAGTGACACCATTTGCAGCAAGATGATGTTGTAGGTCTTTGGAGCTGGTCTGTGGCTTGACTATGACTGTTCTCATCATCCTTCACCTCTGTCTATCAGATTTTTCTTGGCCTTATTTTGCTTTTTTTTCCCACTGATTGTAAAGCATCCTTGGGTCTGTGAAAGGCGCTATATAAGTGTAACATATTATTATTATTATTGGCCTGCCACTTTGGGTCTTAACTAGAACTGTGCCTGTGGTCTTCCATTTCCTCACTATGTTCCTCACAGTGGAAACTGACAGCTGAATCTCTGAGACAGCTTTTTGTGTCCTTCCCCTAAACCAATCATTGTTTTCAGGTCACTTGAGAGCTGTTTTGAGGCTCCCATGTTGCCACTCTTCAGAGAAGATGCAAAGAGAAGACAAACTTGCAATTGGCCACCTTAACCCTCGCTCATAATTGGATTCACCTGTGTATGTAGGTCAAGGGTCAATGAGCTTACAAATGTTGTGTTCCAATAATTAGTTCTAAAGGTATTCAAATCAATAAAACGACAAGGGTGCCCAAATTTGTGCACCTGCCTAATTTTGTATAAATAATTATTGCACACTTTCTGTGAATCCAATAAACTACATTTCACTTCTCAAATATCACTGTGTTTGTCTGCTATATGATATATTTAACTGAAATTGCTGATCTGAACAACCAATGATTTATAGGAATATCGTGAAAATTATCAGGGGTGTCCAAACTTTTTCATACCACTGTAGGTGTTTCCTGAGAATTGAAGAACTAGAGGTTAATAAAGTATACAGAAGGACTACAGTCTGTAATTGTAGATGGTGGAGATACAAGGTGTGTGTACTTAATAAAGTGGCCAGTGAGTGTAGGTCAGTAATTAAAAGGTAACGTCTTATATACGGATAAATTCAAAGGCTGAAGAGGAAAAGAAAAACGTGAACCGACTTCAGAATCTGGTGGACAAGCTTCAGATTAAAGTGAAAGCCTACAAGAGACAAGCAGAAGAAGCTGTGAGTGAAACTATCACTATATACTTATCATCTGATCATGTGCATTATGGCTGCGTTCACATTACCAGGCTAAAGTGACTCAAATCTGATCTTTTTGCCTTAATGTGTCTCAGCTCTGATGTTTTCAGGCTGTGTGGACGTCAAATCCCATCTTTTCACATCAGATCTGAGTCACTTTCATATGTGGTTCTAGATCAGATACATATCAG
>BRDA01021600.1:0-11460 GCA_036984385.1 Crenuchus spilurus
TGATGTCATTGTGTTATTAAATGTAACAAAAATTTAAGTCTATTGTTTTATTAAAGTAACAGTAAGCAGTCTAAAATAGCTCTAATTTAAAATAGCATAACTAAAAAATACAACTAAAATTAGATTAAATATTTTAAACATTTAATTGACTAAAACTAGACTAAAATGTTTTCAGTTTTCGTCGACTAAAATTAGACTAAAACTAACAATAACTAAATGACTAAAATATGACTAAAACTAATATGCATTTTAGTCAGAAGACTAAGACTAAAACTAAATCAAAATCACCTGTCAAAATTAACACTGCTGAAAACAAAGACTGGTTTAGAGGAAGGATACAAAAAGCTATCTGAGATTTCAGCTGTCAGTTTCCACTGTGAGGAGCATAGTGAGGAAATGGAAGACCACAGGCACAGTTCTAGTTAAGGTCCGACGTGGCAGGCCAAGAAAAATCTCAGATAGGCAGAGGTGAAGGATGGTAAGAACAGTCATAGTCAACCCACAGACCAGCTCCAAAGACCTACAACATCATTGCTGTAGATGCTGTCACTGTGCATCATTCAACTGTTCAGTTGTAAGACCCAATCCCTCCAGCATGTCCTGGGTCTGTGTCTGAGTCTCCTCCCAGTGGGATGTGCCTATAATAGCTCAAGGGGCCACCTCAACTGGATCCTCTCAATTTGGAGGAGTAGCAGCTTTACACCAAGGATCTCCCAGATTCCAAAACTTCTCACCATATCCTGGAGAGTAAGTCCTGCAACCCTGCAGAGAAATATTTCACCTGTACCCGACCTTATGACTTTTGGTGACTACCAATATCTTGTGTCCATAGATGAGGATGGGAACTTGGACTGACTGGTAGGCTGAGAGCTGGGCTTTACATTTACTGAGGCAAAAGGGCTCATATTAAAGTGACCAGATTTCCAAAACAAAAACCAGGATCATTTCCAGTTTGGTCAATATGCCATTAAAATATGAATATACTAAAATATAAAATATGTTTTTATCTATGAAATAAAAAAGGGGGGGGGCACATATTTTGTAGACCTCTGGCTGACTCTGTGTCTTGAGAAGATGTGTGAGGACCTGGTGATAACCTCTGGTGGAGTTTTACCCAGCAGTATTCTCTAAAACTAGGTGAGCATATAGTAGAGCTGATTAGTAGACAACAGCAAACATCTGGTATTGAGTTTGTTTTGGCCAACAGATGGCTACAGGACTTTCCTAGAACATGCCACAGCATGTTAATTCACAGTTAAAATATGGGGACTGAGGATAGGCCACCAAAAATGGGTACTGTCTCCAGAAAATTGGGATACCTGGTCACTCTGCATTTTTCTTGTATTTTTGCCTTGAGGTCTACTTATGTTTGACCAGTTTTGGCTCATCAACTACATCTGAGGTGATTAGAACATCCCTTTAAGAAGAATTTGCTTTTACTCACTCCATACCTCCATGTTTTTTCTGTGTTGTTTGTGTTTTTTACTCCACTAGAGGGCACTGTGGCTCTGTAGAGGAACTGAAGGGTGTGTTCTCCAGTTAAAAGTCAGAGATGTGTGTTCGGTATGTGACTGCAGAAACAAATCTAACTCTGTATTTTCACATATTTTGGTGAACTTGCCCTGCTCATTTAATTTACTTCTAATTTAAATACAAGACTTAATTTAGTGTATCTGTCTGTGTTTTCCCTTTCACACCAAACAGCATGCAAATTATGAGAGAGAGAGAGAGAGAGAGAGAGAGAGAGAGAGAGAGAGAGAGAGTAAAAAAACTGAAACAAAGAATCTGAACAGAGGCTCTGGAGGTGCAAAGTGATGATGAAGACTGAGGAAGAGGAAGGCTCACTGTTTTGTTGTATCATTCTGAACTGACTCAGATATTAAATGTGGATTTGCTATAGTGTGTTGATATCAATTTAACCTGAATTACACTGAATTACTGAAGAATTCACATTAGACACATATACATAGTAAACAATGAGTAATTCATAGTGGATACTGAATAATACATAGTAAACAATAAGTAATTCATAAGGGATACGGAATAATATATGGTAGATAATGAGTAATTCATAGTGGATAATGAAAAATACATAGTAAACAATGAGTAGTTCATAGTAGGCGTTGAAACATTTATAGTGGACACTGCATAATATATGGTAGACAATGAGTAATTAATAGATACCCCATAATTCATAGTATATGCTGAAAAATTAATAGTGGATACTGATTAATTCATAGATACTCTAGTAACTAGACAATGGAACATCTAACCACTCTGAATGACTTTGGTACACATCCATCATAGAATTAGGCAGAAAAACATGCTCATGAATGTAAAAGTTGGCACTCAACACAGTGGTATTGAAATGGTCATTGGAGGACAAGACTATTTTATCTGTACCCCATCTGTGAACAACTTTCACTCATGATTGTCCCTGTAGCATGCTTTGTTTTGATCTTTGAAGCGAGTGAATCTGTTAGACGAGTGTTCAGAATTGTGTGACTGAATGAGAGATGGACTGAAAGTGGCCTGGCATTGCATAAACGTGAAGCAGCTGGGGGCTCCAGACACAAGGTCACCTGTAGATACCCCCCTGGGTCTATGAACCAGACGCACACTGCAATCAGTGTCCACAGTATAGTGACCACTTTCCTTTTGGTCAGTGTAGTTTGTGGCTGAACAGGGTCATTACTGAAAAAAAGTAATCCATTACAAATGACTGATTACTCCTCAAAACCTGTAATGGGATTACTTATTACTTTCTGCACAAAGTAATCTCATTCCTCATTACTGCTATGTTACTCTATTAAACCCAAACTAATCTGTACCAAGATACAAAAGCACTCAACCTCAGAGTAGATCCTCTGCCCTGAACTAAACATGATCATGTTTGTTTGATTAAAACTAACAGCCAATGCTAACTTAACACCCCAAAATGACCTGTTAACAACTGTAAGACTTACAGTTCAAAGTGAAGTCTCTCTGAATCAAAGTTTAAAAAGCTGTTTTTGAATGAACTACAAAGCTGAAGTTACTGTAGCTTCTTATTCATAGACATTTTATTCAAATTTTCCATTCTACTCATTTAGTAAAGTTTTTAATATTAACATGTTTACAGCTGAGTAACCCAGCAGATACACACAGTACACATACATAATAGTTGCATGGAGACAACACAAAGCATGGATGACACTACACGGTTGACACTACAATGCCAGACAAAGACTGAAACACTGGGAAGGCTTTTTAAAGCAAGCACAATCAGACATGTGATGGACAGGCAGGGCTGTGATCAGAGACAAGACAGGTGTGATATGAATGCTGGGATTGGAGATATGACATGTAAACAAACAGCACATGGTGACTGGACAGCACGTGGAGAGATGTAAACCTGAGTAGAGAGCGACTGGGACAAAGATGGTAACATAGACGAGGCAGCGGGGCATGGCCAGGGATGCAGAAGGGTCACAGTCTTCCTGAAATGTCACAGCCAGTTTTGTTCACAGCCTAGCATCTTTTATCAGCCTAGCCTAGAGTTTTTTTAATTAGGTCAGTAACTGTATTGTGATTACATTAGTTTTAAATGTCCATACGTTTTGGCAATGCTCAGATATTGTGACGTTTTGTAATTCCGTAGCAGTAACATTGTCAGCGGTCAGGTTCAAGCTCTTATTAGGGAATATAACTCTTAACTCTTATTTTTTAATTTTATTATTCTATTTATTTTGTTATTTATTTATTTCATTTTCACATCTCCGTGCCTCTTTGATGGATGGAGCTTAGGGTACTTGCCTTTGGGCTCCACAGCTAATTTTAAATAATAAATATACAAATATTTGTTTTGATTTGTTGTTCTAAAAGTGCTCATTACCAAGTCCAAAGACATGTACGGTCAGAAAGCTGAAGTTCTCGGCATGTAGAACCCTGATTTATGCACTGTAGAGGGGTGAAAGAGTACAGTTATCCTACAGAGGGTAATATTAGCATACTTTCCTAAATTAGCATGATGTCCTTGGGGCTTGACAGTGAAGACAGGAGTGTAGAATAATCTTTGTAGATCCAGAAGGCGCTGAATTTATGAATATAGCTTGATAGCTGGACATCCCGCTGACCATTACATGCTGTTTATTAAGCAGATTTAATGGGCAAACCCTGCACACTTATGAGCATCCATGCTATTCTATGACTAGCCATTTTTACTTTTTCTTTCTTTCTTTCTTTCTTTCTTTCTTTCTTTCTTTCTTTCTTTCTTTCTTTCTTTCAGAAACAACTACCTTATAGTTTATAGTTTATAGTGACTTATAGTGGCATCTTATATATGGCTTTTTTTTTTTTTTTAGAATTTTAGGCTACATTGTTGAAACTATTTTCTTTATTAAAGAACCCTTGAAGAGAAATCTTTTTTAAGAGTGTATTGTACTTGTAGTAAGTACTACATATAAAGTAATGTTACAGTAATGTCATTACTTTTTCCTGTACGCATCTACCATCCTCACTAAAATTATTATTAATATATTTTTTTTGCCTGATTTTCTCCCCAATATGTTTGGTAGCCCATTGACCCACTCATTTGTTAGGACTGTCCCTAACACTTGTAGTGTGTCGACTCTAGGACGGTGCAGATGATGCAAGTGAAGTCAAGCTCCACCTTTTTTAGAACTGCTGCCGATACATTGCCACCAGGCTGCAAAAGCACTCGGAGGAAAGCAAAAGATAACCATTTCTAATGGATCACCTAGCAGACACCGGAGCCAGCCGAAATTACTTAGTAGTGCTGGGGAGAGAGCACCATCTTACCCACCCAGAGAGACTGACAATTGACGCTGACAATTTTTCTCTCTCGGGCATCGGCTGCCGATGGCAAGCAGCATGATCGGGATTTGACCTCGTGACAGCGTCTTAGTCCGCTGAGCCACTCGAGGCCATTAAAAGGTTTCTAGTGAGCGGAGAATCCCCTCAGGGGTGGAGAGGTGTGTGCAGCAGGTGGAGATGATGGTGGTGTAATAAGTCAGTCCAGCATTAACATTCTCTGAGACGTGACACTCAGCACTGGTCACTGAGAGCTGTGTAGAAGTGAACAGTCAGACTGAGTTATTGGTTTGGTGCTTTACAGCAGAGTTACAGCCTCCACTCTTTCACTGACTGATTTTTCTTCACTTCTGTCCCTTTCTCTCCACAGCTACATCACAAATTTACAGCATCGCTGGGATTTTAGAGCACAGTCACATTCCAGCCAGAGAGCCGGCGCTCCACACTCCTCCCCTTAATAACAGCTCTTTACTTTCTCTCTTTTCCTCTTTACTTTCTCTCTCTTTTTCACTTTACTTTCTCTGTTTTCCTCTTTACTTTCTCTCTTTTCCTCTTTACTTTCTCTCTCTTTTTCACTTTACTTTCTCTTTTGCTTTTTAGTTTCTCCTTTTCTCTCTACTTTCTCTCTTTTTCTCATGACTTTCTCGCTTTCTGTTTCTCTTTACTTGTTTTTCTCTCTTTATTTTTTTTTCTATTTTCTCTTTCTCTTCATTCATTTCTCTCTGTCCCATCTGCATCTTTCTCCTCTCTCTCTCTTTCATCCATCCCCTCTGCTTCTCTCCTTCTTCATTTCTCTCTCCCCCTTTCTCACTCTCCTTTTATTTCTCCCCTCCCTTCATTTTTCTCTCCTCTTCTTTTCTCAATCTTTCTCTTTACTTTCTGTCTCATTATTTTCCCTTTTTCTTTACGTTCTCTACTTTCTCTTTTGCTCTTTACTTTCTCCCTGTCTTTCTCGTTATTTACATTTCTTTCCTTTTGCTTACTTTCCTTCATTTTCTTTATTTCTTTTGAGGAGGATCCATAATATTGTGCTAATTTTGTCACGTTTTTGAATCAGTTGAATTGTTTTTTTCTTCCTTCATTTCTTTTTGTCCCTCACTCTCCTTCTTTTTGTTATTTCTTTATTGTGTTATTTGTTTCATTGTCTGTCTGAAATAAATAATAGAATAAAACTCATTATGGCTGCATGTGTTGATCCTTTTACAGAAAGTCGTTAGCTTTGGAGATTTAAAAAGTCTTAGTTTTCATTTTAAGGACTAAACGCTGTAGAAGCCCCTCAAACAAGATGTCAGCTGAACAGACGTGTGAAGATTAATGAGTCTTTCATCTCCTAAAGCTCTCGTTTCATCTCCGGTATTACACTTCTCACAGTGTCCGGCTCTGTGAGCTGATGAGAGCCATCCTGCAATTTATTCTACAGTCTCAGAATTCATCAGTGACAGGATTAAACACAAGACATCACAGCATGAAGACAAAGTCCTGTCCAACATCGTTTTTATGTCTTATGGGTGCAGATGATAAAGAGTTAATCGGATCTGTATCCATGGACTGTGTGACTCTGTGAGCAGCTGTAGCTGAAGCTTCAGTGAGAGACACTTAAGACTCTCAGCATTGTCAGCTCTTCCCTGTCTCACTGTGTCTCTTCTACCTCTGTATATGTGTCCTACTGAGTTTACTGTATTCTATTCTCTCTCTCTGTGTCTCTCTCTCTCTCTCTCTCTCTCTCTCTCTCTCTCTCTCTCTCTCTCTCTCTCTCTCTCTCTCAGTTCTCTAACAGACATCTATCTCTATTTTCTGGTAGTTAAGAATGGAAGAAACATCACCTAGAGTTAATAAACACATCCTCTGTGTAATCTTCACTTTTCTGTCCGTCTGTCCAGTCCTGCAGGCCTGCAGCCTCTCTGACTACAAATCTGTCTGACTTCTGTCTACTCTTCCCTTTAATCTATAGACTGTCTGTCTGCCTGTCTTTCACTGGCTTTGAGAAGAGAGAGGGAGAAGATGAGAGGTTCAGAGTATCAGACACAGCACACCTGTCCAGGAGGGTCACTTCTATAGTGCTCTCTATCTCTGGCTGTTTCTTTGCCATTCTCTCTCTCTCTCTCTCTCTCTCTCTCTCTCTCTCTCTCTCTCTCTCTCTCTCTCTCTCTCTCTCTCTCTCTCACACACACACACACACTTCTCTATCTATCTATCTATCTATCTATCTATCTATCTATCTATCTATCTATCTATCTATCTATCTATCTATCTATCTATCTATCCTTTCCTACTCTCTCTGAAAGTCTCTCTCCCTCTCTCTCTTTCTGGCAGAGTGGTGTGGCAGCTGCTATCTGAAGCACAATGCAGTGAATTAAATAAATGCTGCCAAAAATGCAATAAAACCACTGCTGTCGATTTACCCCCCACGCTCTTGTCATTTGGCTCCATTATGCATCCGTCCTGTGACGAGGAACTGAAGTGCTGATCTTGAGACTGAACTCCAAACCTGTTTCTGGAGCCTCTTTACTTCTCTAAAGCTGAGTCATGCAACGAGGGACTCGTCCAAACAACACGGTCACTAAAACTCGCTGCCATCGTCTCCGTGTGGGATCCCTGACTGGAGCTTCACCGCTGTGACCTGCAGAGCTTAAAGTTCTTAATTAAAGAAGTGAAATCGTTTGACTTGGCCTGATGCATGTGTAATTGTGCTATAGTCCTGCAGGCTATCGCTTGCTAAGGTCTGACTGTCCTTAACAGGATATACGCTTAATGAATATATGTAAATCAATATGCTAATGTGAATGAATATGCAATATGTGCCATGCAGGCAGCTCCTGCTGGTATAGGAAGGTTTTCCTGAAGACCTTCACCTCAGCATGAAGCTTTCACAGCTCATTCTTAAAGAGGCAGGTTAAGCTAAATCTTAATGTATTATACCAACGTGTTAACAAACCATGCTAACGGGCTGTAGGAGGACATCAATAAGACAAATGAGAAAGGGAACGTTTCTCAATAAACTTTAATATGTTAATCCTTGAAAAGTGAATTAACCTTTCACTGTAATACTGTTTTATTGTTATATTAATAAGTTATTAATAATAATTAATAATAATGTAATGAGTGACTGATGAGATTTTGCTAAGTGATTGCTAAAGTATTTCAGATGGTTGCAAAAATTTTCACTGGTTGTTATGGTGTGTTAAATGGTTACTAGACATCATGTATCTGGAGAGCATCTGATAGAATCTGGTTCTCAGCAAATAGTATCTGGTGTGCACTTGATATTATGTGGTACTCACCACATAGTATCTGCTGTGCACCTGATAGTACCTGCAAATCAACGCATAGTATCTGGAGTTCAAAACATATTATCTGGTGTGCACTTCATAGTATCTGGTGTGCTCCTGATACTATCTGGTAGTCCTCACATAGCATCTGGTCTACATGGAATAGTATTTGGTGCTTGACACATAGTATCTGGTCTGCAAATTATAGTATCTGGAGCTCTCCACATAGTATTTGGTGTGCCCCTGATAGTACCTGCAGCTCAGCGCATAGTATCTGGAGTTTAAAACACAGTATCTGGTGTGCACCTGATAGTATCTGTTGGTCACTACATAGCATCTGGTCTGCATATGATAGTATCTGATGCTCAGCACATAGTATTTGGTGCACACAAGATTCTTTTTTAAAAACACCATCATAACGTAAAATATTCCTAAAATCACCAAAAACCAGCTGATAGTACTTGGAGTTTTGTATATATTCGAGGAACCATCGTTCCTTTCATGGGCTTTGTATTTACAGTATTACACCTTGTTGCATGTTACTGATTATTTTTGATTCCATTTCTAAACACACATTAACAGAAATATCTTTATCAAAGCACTTATGTTGCTTAGCCTCTAAGGCTATAGTATTGCTGTTACTGGCCTATATGTATCTCTGTTATGGTAGCTACTACCAAAGTAGGAAAAACATTACCCTCACTTAGTATAAAAGGCAGCTGCTGTTTTCAAATGATGTGTTTTTTTTATAATAATTGAGGTTTTGATATGACAGCAGTGATACAGATACACTTTATTACTCTCACTTTGTTTACTCTTATGTCTGTTAGGTTTGTAATTGATGTCTCAATAAAGATAGTCCAGTTGCTTTTTGCTACTTTATGGATGATAGATTTCTTGTCTGAAGGGAGAGTCCTGCAAAGCCATTCATCATATAGTTCTCTGTTATATGTCTCTTTAATAAGGAATTCTCTCTCACTCTCTCTGCTCTCTCTACATCTCTCTCACCCTAAAAAAAACTATATAAGAATCAGGTTAAAACGGGACTGATTTTGTCTGTTGTCCCACTTGTGTGTGTATGTGTGTGTGTGTCTGTAAGAGAGGGAGAGAGAGAGTTTGTGTGTGATTCATAGCTCCTCTAACTGGTGAAGAGAGGTGTCGCTTCCGATCAGCGTGGACACTCAGCGGAAGAAAAGAAAAAGCAAGCGTGCGGTCACACAGAAGAGAGGAAAATACACCCACTCTTGTTAAACCTGTGTGTTCTCAGAGTTACTGCAGCACATATTCTATGAAGACCTGAGTCCAGAATCAGTCAAATTCATATCAAATTCCTTAATTAGCTGATTTAACATCTCAGCTAGTCCAAAAGATACAATTTTGAAAATTAATGTGTTCATGATTTCTATGTATTTTAGACTTTTTTGTTTTGTCTGTAACTGGTGCTCAGTATTTAGTTTCTGGCACTCACCTGATATGATCTTGTTCTCATTTATTAGTATCTGGTTCTCATAGAATCTGGTGCTCATCACATGGAATTTGGTGCCCACCTGATAGCCTTGATGGTCCCCATACTGATAAGATAGTCAATGAATGTGCAAACATTTTTATGGTCCACAATGCCACTGGTAACAGCACAAAAATAAAAAGTAAAAGAGAAAAAAGCCTTAATTGAGTATATGGAGTTAATATTAATGTTGGGGAAACATCTGGAAGTAGTAAAGTTTACATAATCTATGTTTTTTTGGTCTATGGTTTCATAGACTGAAATTTAAATCATATATCTGATCAGATTTATTTTCTGTTTCTGGACAAACAATTAAGAATAATCTGTTTCTGATTAAAGGCCATTGAGATGTCTTACATAACATAATATGATCTCATTAGGTCAGGAAAAGGCTTTGATCATGTTCATCAAGGCTGTCTCTCTGATGTCTTACTGAAGTTTAGGTCTGGGGAGAGTTTTCTGTGATATATAAAGCTGTTTAAGAATAGTTGTGCTTCTAAAAGCTGTATAAAATGAACCTTATTGAACAAATGGATCCTTAACCAAATCAGTTATCACCTCTAACTGGAATCCAACCAGAAATGATGCTCTTTTATTTTGGATTAGTGGAAAAGACAATTATGTTGGATCAGTTGAGGATAACTAACAAGATGGACGGATGCAATCAGAGGAATCATTAGGGCATTAAAGGCACAGTATGTAATATTTCGAGTTATCTTTTAGCAGAATTTAAGATAATCACTAATAAAAATGATTAAAAACACATCTAATCATCATAAACTAAGAAGTTGTTTGATTATTTTACCTTAGAATAAGCTGTTTATATTTACATTGGTCTCGGGCTGGGCGGCACGGTGGCTTAGTGGTTAGCACGTTTGCCTCTCAGCGCTGGGGTCTTGGGTTTGAGTCCACATCTGAGCGGAGTTTCCATGTTCTCCCCGTGTCTGCGTGGGTTTCCTCCAGGGTCTCCGGTTTCCTCCCACAGTCCAAAAACATGGAGGTCAGGTGAATTGGATACTCTAAATTGTCCATATGTCTGTGTTTGTATGTGTACGTGTGTGCGTTTGTGTTCACCCAGCGATGAACTGGCACCCTGTCCTGGGCTTAGTTTAATAGTGTACTGCCCTGCCCTCCGCCCAGTGAGGGGGTAGGGGACTAACCGCGACCCTGATTAGGAATAAGCGGGTGTGATAATGAATGAATGAATGAATGGTCTCTGGCTGTACACTGACTCAGGCCTCCATGTTGCATCGCCATGTTTCTACAGTAGTTCGAAAAGGAAAAACGAGGCTAGCACACTGAGAAACCGTTTGTGTTGTAATGACGAATTGGCCACTCAAATTCGATGGTGCTGTAGCTTTGTTTTACCGTTGGCTGACATAAAAGAGGAGAAGAAGAAGAAATACACATATACCTCAATAAAACTTCAATAAGAAGAAAAACAGAGGAGATGTAAGAAGAAAGGTTTTTTGGTTAATTTGTTAAGATGGCGGAACATTCTTATGCTCATCAAGAAGAGAAAAAACAACTTCAATCGTCAAAGAAAAGCTGCATGTAGCTTAGCTTCATATTCGTGCGCGCAGTGTTTTTCCCCATTCCACTTTAAATGGTGCTGCAGGACATTGTAGCACATCAGAGCTGAACGCTACTGCTTGGACGCTACTACAGCATTTAAGGTGGAACGGGAGATTCGTAGCTGCACGCTAGTTCACGAGCTTAGCTAATATGAGCTTGTTGTGTGAACTGTTAGATGTATAATAATCTAACACACTGAGAGAACTGACATTAGGCCAAGTAAAAAAAAAAAATTGGTGATCATCCTTTTTCACCAAAATTTTGGGTCGGGGGGGAGGTGTTTTTTTTTTTTTTTTTTTT